>VYZW01009197.1:5179-22703 GCA_013401315.1 Balaeniceps rex | reverse complement strand
CTTCATAACAGTAATACCTTATATTGCCATAGTGTGAAATATTCTATGAAAGCTTTCTGCCCCCAAAAAAACTTTATAGCGACATATTTCTGCTTCATTGAACTTACTGATTTATCTGTAATGAACACAGTTGGTGTCCTGTCAAGCATGTTAATGAGGCTGAAGCCAGTAAAAGCCATCTGTGTGCTCTATTGCTTTTCCTGCAGATTTTTCACACAATTAAAGCAGATGTTTCTTCTCAATATTGTCTTGTTCCATGTGTAGTCAGTTAAAACATCTGGAAGAACCATGCAGCTGTGTGATATGCATTAATGCAAACCATGCTGTGTGTAACTTGAACAACAAAAAAAGCCTCTTAGAAAATTGGGAAGGGACTTGGCAATTACTTCTAATAACAGACTTTTGAATCGGAGTTGTACTTCTTATATTGTGTTTTTTTCAAAAAGGAGGCTGCTGTGTTTTTTCAGAACAACTCTACTCAACTTCAGTCATTAAGCAGCGACAGCTCCCTGTCGGTCTGAAAGCAGAAAATCGTAGTAGTTTCTGGATGATAGTTTCTTTGAGATAGATTTTTGGGAGTGTTCACTTGGAATAAACTAACAGTTTGACTGTTTTCCTAGGAACAGAGATCAAAGACAAATTAAGATGTTATGACTTTGATGTACACACAATGAAGACATTAAAGAACATAATTTCACCTCCCTGGGATTTCAGAGAATTCGACATAGAAAGACAAACTCTGGATGAAAGTGGCATAGTAACATTAGAGACATCACATCAAAGGAAAAGTACAGATACCAGTCGCCCATTGGAAGAAACATTTGAGATTGAAATGAATGAAAGCGATATGATGTTAGAAACATCAATGTCAGACCATAGTACGTGACCATAAATGCTGGTAGGGAGCTCATTTTGTCTAAGTGTAATATGTTTGTTTTAGCATTTTTGTTATGGTGTTATACTTTCAAGAATTTGCTATTTTTATATGAATTCAAACTACTACTCTGTACTTAACACCGGAGAAATAATGCTTGCCTTAAGGATGATTAAAAAGTATTCATGACGGACTATTTCTACAAAATGAATCATACATGATGAAGTAAAAAATAAATTAACTTTTTTTTTTAAAACTGTTTACTGATCTATGTGTGTGCCATCAGTAAGACTGTGAAGGTTTAAAAATAGTACTTAACATGGAACTGTTAACAATGTTGTTAAATTGAATAGCCAGTCTCATATAGTATTATCGTGGCTTCTGAGTTTTCATCCTGTCTGTGAGGAATACTTTCTTAGTAAATAGACCAAAAAAAATCCATGAAGTTCTATACTTACTACTTTGTAAGTATGTATTCCTTTAAGGAGTAATTTCAATAGTTTTCCATCATTTGACTCTAATTTGGCATACATTAAGTTGATGACAAAGCTTTAAATTGATGACAAAGCATGTTACTTTGTTATGCTTTCTCCTAGTTATTAATTTCAGTTCTTTATCATTATTCTATATTGCATTACTGAAAGATCATTTAAGAACTGGTTTTGGTAAGCTAGCCAACGTACTTCAATGGCATAAACATTAAGATAAATCGGTTTTACCTGCAATTAGCATTACAATAAAGTTGTAAGCCACAGTGTACTACTGTAGGGACCACAGTCATTCTCTTTACACATAGTTGTTTTGTCGATGCAAAGGATTAACTGAATAATACACATACACAGTTTTTACACGACTCTAAACTGTGGTATTTTTAAATGTCACTGGTTCACTGAAAAATGAAGTAGTAAAGCATATGCCTCTGAAACAGAAGAAATCATTTTTCCATCCACTAAACAGGACAGGTCTGTTTGCCTTCTTAGTATGAATGTTGAATGTATTTTGTGTAAATTTTTCCCTTCCCTTCTCTTCTTGCCTTTTCCACATATGTCACTGCGTGGGGCTTAAAATTAAAAACTTAATGCTACAAGCTGTCATAATATTTTCTTCTGTGACTTCCAGCTATGTTTTGGCATTAATGTTTAGAATAGAGTTCCTGAAGTTTAGCAGTCCAGACTTTAGTGTGAAGTACTTCAGAACTTCAAGAAGTAGCAATTTTTCTATAGACAAAGATTTTTCATGGAATACAAAGATAATTTTTGGTTTAGCCAGCAAAATAAAATCATTGGTCTAAAATGTAATTTCTACACTGTATGTCAGTACATTTGTGTTAGCATTTAAACATGGATTATCAATTATACTTTTAGCATAAAAAGTATACGTTTGATTATTGTGATAGAATTTTCATCCACTTCATTGGGGCAAGGTATAAAAAAACCCCGACATATTAGTGCAATTCATGAAACATTTCCTATACCTTTTTTTTTGGCACTTTATGTAACTAAGAGGAGACAAGGGCTGAATCCAAGTACCTGTATTGAAACCTTGCTGTCATTTTTGCTTTCCAGCAGTCCATCTTGATTAATGGTCCTTTTAACTTTAAGACAATGTTTACTTTTAATTTTGCTGATGAATGGATATCAAAGGATAGACTGATACTGTAAACTTTTGAGTGTTTGGGGTTTTTTTTTAATTTTGTATAGAGTTTTACATAAACTGGAAAATATAAACTGCTACTTTTCATCCCACTACATCTGTCTCATGGCTCATTGAGTTCTCAGTGGCCAGGTTCTGAATCCTAAGGAATATACACTTAGTAGAGACCACTACTTGGAAGAAATTGATAGGTGGGAAGGCCTTCATTTATCTGAGGATTCTCATTAGCCAATCTGAGATACCTGCTAGTGAATCAAAATGCTAATTTTCCTTGTGCTTCTGTTTTGCCACCTTGCTTGCTGTGCTGCTCAGACAGACTTTTTTGCTGTGACTGATTATGTCATCATTCTTTGGCTCTTTTCCTGATCGCGCTCTCACGAATTCCCATCTGGATCAGGGAGACTTCGTCGCATCAGTGAAGGCTACATACACAGTTTGAATCCAGGGTATTGGCTGTTTTCTACACATCTGCATTACTGAACATGAATTCAAGTTCTAGACACACCTGAACTTTAAAATTCAAGGGAGAAAAAGCTAGGGGAAGAGTCTGTGTTTTAGCAGCAATTGCACACACTCTCACTGTTGAAAACTAGTTGGGTCCAGGAGCTCCCCTCGCTTTCCTATGAACACCAACACAGTATTGTAGCAAAGTCTGGTTCTGTCCCAGTGCCAGTGGGAATTGTTCTGTGGCTCCACAGAGGGAATTACGGATGCCCAAGTTACCATTCCATATGTTATAACATGTGGATCAGAGTATGTGTCCAGTGCAGCATTCAATACCAATTCCATATTTCTTAGACATTAGAAAGTAAGGTGAACGAAAATGTTTTACTTCCTAGTTCTAAAGCACTTCACCCAAAGTTGCACGTTCTCCTGAAAAACGTGGGAAGAGCCATGAGTCTTAAGTGGAAAAGTCTTTGTCCAAGCAGAGTGGGGGGAAAAATGAATCACTCGGGAAGCATACGCATCTGTGGCCAGCGTTGGGTCTCCTTCCTTCAGTGTGGCTGGCTAAAAGGTTCATACAGAGGATTTTCTTTTCTTTTCTTTTCGTATCCGGTTGTTTGTGTGTGGTTCAGGTGACTTCTTATGTTTGAGGTAAACTGGAGATTTTTCCTGAGCACACTAGAAGACTTGCCAGTTAAAACTGTATAAGGAGTGTGGCTTAACAGCTACTGTATTAGGCAAGTCTCATCCTGTAAAGGATCTTTTGGTAGTTATTTTTACATCTGTGCTTATGTATCCTGAATGATTGTAACCAAGACGACCATCTCATGGATAAAGTGACAGCAAAGGCTTTTTTTAATCCAGCACAGGTAAATCTAGTTTTCTAGTACAACATAGTGGCAATTTCTACAGGGAAGTTGGCAGAAAAGTCTTCTAGGAAATCAGGCCTTTTGTCCAATGTCAGGCATGGATATAAGCCTCAGGTTGTTTCCTTTTTTCTATGTTGCTACTATTTTCATTAACAAAATAGTTTAAAAGATTGATAAAAGTTAATATTTCTTCCTGCACTGTCCAGTTACGATCTGATGGTATGTCAGCTCTGATGACAATACTGGTTTATAGTATTCCTGCCCTGCCCATAGGAATCTACTTACCCCCGTGCTACTTCCTCAGTTGTGGTAATGCAAATGTTTGTGGTTATGCTGTGAATCAAATCAGGGAACTGGTCCAGCATTTAAAAATCTCTTCTCTATCTGGTCAGTTCTCAGGTTCAAAGACACCAAACTGCTGCTGTGTTAGTGTCATCAGTGGGGCAGAGTGGTAGAAGTGGGAAGAAACAGATGGAATAGCGAGAACGGGCATTGCTATAAAGGCAGCGTATCATGACACTGCACCTTGGAAGATATCTGCTGGAGGTTTTTTGGCTGGCTGTTGCTGGCCTTCATTTATAGGCATTGAAAGTTACCTAGAAAGAAACGTATGCAGGGCCTAGATTGCGAATGACTTTTCCTGGACATCAGAGGAATTCTTGATACGACTTGGCTTGGCTCCCAGCCCTTTAGGCAGCTACAGTTAGGTTAGAGCTTGTGAGGTGGTTGATAATGTGCGTCTCAGACAGGACTTTAGGGAAAGTTTCTCTCTCCTCCTTTCTCTTCTGTTCAATCTTTTGATCTGCTCTTGTTCTCTCCAAATCCTTGTCTTTGCACCAGCAGCTCCTGCTGTGCCCTACTCTTCTGCACTTCCCAGCACTTGTCCTGCTTCAGTCCTGCTCTTGCCTGGACTCTCCTTCCTAGAGAGTGCTTGGTGCCTTTCTGGGTTATTCTGACACTCTGATTTTCACCCTAGCTCTAGTTAAATTGAGTATTGTCCTTGTCCTCGTGAGGTCTTTGGTTATTAATTTTTGTCTGACTTGACCTCAGGTTTTTGACTTTTGCTTCGTCATTGCCTCAGTTGGCTTTGGCCACTGGGTACAAGGATCCAGGACTTCATCAGGTTGAGTAGCTTATCCACATGTCCCCAGAGAGACATCCTCACTTTGTCACAACCTGATCTCTTGCAAGGATCAGCCTTGTCCCAAAGTGGGGTGACCTGTTGCCTTAAAGGTTTTCAGAATAGGCTTGAAAACCCACAAGATATCTCTGCTGCAAATGGCTCCAACAGTTTCTTCCCACATACTATTGCCTAAAAGATCTGAAGAGGAATAACACATTTCAGAGCTTCCTCGGCCAATGCCACCTGCTTTTATTATTCCATGTCAAATCATATATTTCCTTTGTGTTGTGGACAGCTGTTTGAGGACTGACAATGCAGCAGCATCTGAAGATTGGCAATGAGCCTGTGTATTCTGCTTAAATTGCCGGCATTTTTGCTCATTCTGTCTTGTTTCAGTAGCTCCAGGAGTCCATTGGAACACCCGTGATGTGTGCCCTTACTTAGGAGTTTGCTGTGCCTCTGTCACCAAGCCTAGGAGAAGTAGTCCAAGACATCACAACTCACCCAGAAGTTCAAGAAACTCTTTGGATCTAGACATTGCAAAATTTGTTGATTGTAATCTAGGACTGAATAAGCCTTGATCTCATTGATGGGTCAGTACTTACTTCCAGACCAGCCACCTGGAAGACCAGTTTCGCCTGGGGGGGGTGTCTCAATTCAGAGGCACCTTACAGGTGAGAGATTGTTCTGAAGCTACATGGCTATATGCTTCCCATGTTCTTGTCCTTATTCCGCTCACTACTGGTGACCTCCCCAGGGACTTGCCACTGCCAGAGACTGGACTGCAGCACTGTCTGACTCTACAACCATTTGTACGTCCTTATTTGATACATTTCTCTTATTTGTTAAGACAGATCAGATGCCAAGCATCTACCAATATTTGACAAAAGCTATTGGGGTTGATGCAGAAGACCACAGGATGTGAGGCTCTGTAGAAGCAAAAGCAGCAGCTGAAATTTGGGGAGCCAGTCGGAAAGGCAGGGAGACATCAGCCAAAAAAACTCTCAAGCCTGTTGCACAGCCTGGGAGGCTCCGGCTGGTGGTGCATTGCCTGGGTGCAGGCACTGCTCTTCTAGGTTGACAAGATATTCCCCGCAAGCACAAGACTCATGAGCTGATGTGACAAACAAGCAATGGCCGCTTTTCCCTTTTCCCGCCCTGTTTTCTCCCCAGGACCTGGCTAGCTTTCAGGCCCTGCGTCCTAAGACTCTGGGTGACAGGTCCCCAAGGCGGCTGTGACCATCGTGCCATATGAGGCAGAGGCAAGGCCATGGCAGAGGGAGGCCTGAGCCAGGCCTCTGCAGTCAGGGCTACCAGGCATCCGCAGATCTAAGTCGGGGCCACCGGAGGAGGGAAATGGACAAATTTCTCTGTACTCCCCTGCCCACCAGCACAGCGGGGGCCCTCTGGGGTTCCTGAAAGTGTCTCTCCCCGCCATCAGGGAGGACGGGGATGGGGTGCGGGTGGTGACAGCAACTCCTGCCCACCGCCGCCGCCGCTGACGGGATGGGCTAGTGGAGCCCCGCTCGCTCACCCCCCCGCCCAGCGAACTCTCGCGAGATTCCGCCACGCCAGCGGCCAGTTCTCGCGAGGTTTCCGCCTCGCTGCGGGCAGCGGTGGCGGCGGCGGCTCTATGCGGTCGGAGCGGGAGGCCGGGCCGGGGCCGATGCGGGGCGGCAGCCGCGAGAAGTGGCCCATGGACATCCCGCTGCGGCGGGAGTCGCCGCGCCGCGACCCGGACGCTCCGCCAAACCCGCAGCCACCGCCACTACCTTCCCCGCCCTCCCCGCTGCCGCCGCCGCCGCTTCACCCGGCGGCGGGTAAACAGCGAGATGAGAAAAAAACGGCTCTGAGCAAAGTGAGGGGGCGCGAGCGCAGCTCCGGGTGGGAGGGGCGGGAGGGGCACGCGTGGGTTGGGGGGCCGCGGGGGAGTCTGGCCCCTGGGGCGGTGAGGGGGGTGATGGGGCGAGGGGAGGTGCGTGGGAGGGCCGGGGCGGGGGGGAGCGGCAGGGAGCGTCCCTGGTGGGAGATGTCGGAGGACCGGAGGAAGTTTGCCGTGAGGAGCGTGGCACAGGTAGGCCCTGTTCAACAGACCGAGTCTAATTTCAGGAGGCTCTGGTGTTTAAAGGGACGTTTCTCCGTCTGCAGAATGAGGGTCTTTATTCCCTTAAGTGTTTAGAGATCCCCAGCAGCAGCGCTGCAAATCTGCATGCCTTTTCACCTTTCGTTCTTCAGAAATCAAGATTGGCTATTGCTGTGGCAAAGCAGCTCCTGCAAGGACAAGAGCGCTTCTCTCTCCCTGGCTTCATTCGAGCACTTTTCAAAGAATACTTGAGTGCTGTGAGATTTGATTTATTCCCATTTTCTAAATCGGAAAACTGAAGCACTGAAAATTACTGTAACATAAGTTAAATTCAGATATTGGCAAGAAATGGAAATAGATTGCCTGAAGCTTGATGGCCATTTTACTGTTTTGTGTGCTGTCATCGTTCTGTCCCAAAGGTTTCCGTATGGTTTCCCAGACGTTATTATTGACCAGTTTACCTGAGTGTGGTGGGTTGACTTTGAGTGGCTGCCAGACCCCCAGCCAGCCGCTCTCTTCTTTCTCAGCAGGACAGGGGGAGAAAATAAGACAGAAAAACTTGTTGGTCAAGATAAAGACAGGGAGATCACTTACAAATTGCCATCACAGGCAAAACAGGCGCAACTTGGAGAAAATTGATTTACTTTATTGCAAATTAAAAAAATTAGAGTAGAATGGTGAGAAACAAAGATTAAGACTAAAACGCCTTCCCACCCTCCCCGCTTCTTTCCCAGGCTCCACCTCCCCTGCTCCCAAGCAGTGCAGGAGGATGGGGAATGGGGATTGCTGGCAGGACGTAACAGCTCTTCTCTGCTGCTCCTTCTTCCTCACACTCTTCCACTGCTCCAGTGTGGGGTCCCTCCCATGGGGTACAGTCCTTCATGAACTGCTCCAGTGGGGGTCCCTCCCACATGCTGCAGTTGTTCATGAACTGTTGCAGCGTGGGTCTTCTCTATGGGCTGCAGTCCTTCAGGATAAACCTGCTCCTGCGCGGGCTCTCCACGGGCTGCAGCTCCCTTCAGGGCACCTCCACCTGCTGCAGCATGGGGTCCCCTATGGGCTGCGGGTGGATATCTGCTCCAACATGGTTCTCCACGGGCTGCAGGGGAACAACCTGCCTCACCATGGTCTCTTCCACGGGAATCTCTGCTCTGGCACCTGGAGCACCTCGAGCACCTCCTCTCCTCCTTCTGTCACCTTGGTGTCTGCAGGACTGTTTCTCGCACTCTTTTCCCCTCACTCCTCTGTCTCACACACTGCTGTGCAGCCTTTTCTGTCCTGTCTTTAAGTTTTCCCCGAGGTGCCACCATCATGGCTGAGGGGCTCAGCCGTACCCGGCAGTGGGTCTGTTGGAGCCAGCTGGAACCAGCCCCTCCTCACAGAGGCTGCCCTGCAGCCCCCTGCCACCAGCACTTGGACACAGAAACCTAATACACTAAGATACTCTTGTAATAAAAGACTTAAAAGTTAGTTTACATAATTTTAGAAAGAGATACTGTAAAAATTTTCTGTAGCCAATATCTATTTTTTGGTTGTTAATATCTTTTGTTCTTGGCTAAATTGCAGTGGTTCTCAAGCTCTTCATCAGAATATTTCAGTTATCCTACAATTTCACAATGTTAGCAGAAACTGAGATAGGGAAATTGTTCCATCTGTCAGCACATCCAAGAAAGTAAATCACTAGGAGGCTGAAGCTCCAATTGAAGTTCCTAATTCGAAGAAGAGCTTTTAAAGAGGAGTAATATGATTTGTTTAGTCTCTTTCTACAGTATTTAGATCAAAGATAAATCTCCATTTTCTTTTATATATGCAGGTAGTTATTCGACGGCTTCCTCCTTGTCTAACTAAGGAGCAACTGGAGGAACAGCTGCATCCTCTACCTGCCCATGATTATTTTGAATTTTGCACTGCTGATCCCAGGTGAGGATGAGCTGTTTGTGTAGGTTTTCAGGTGCATAAAACTTAATTAAGGTATTTTGGACATACCAAATCACGTATTTTTTTCCTTTTTGTTAGTTACTTAAAATATTTGTGAAAAGCTGGATACATATGCAGAGACAATACATTCCTGCCCTTTTCTTTTACACCAGTGATTTCAAAACAGAAAATTTTTGTATATGAACAGGGCATAATTTTGTTTGAAACTGTGATGTTTCTTTTACCCTTCATTGGTAAAATGCAACAGGCTATTTTATGAGCTGTGAGAGTCAGCCTAGGGCAGACATCACAGAAGGTTTTTCATGAGTGCCATTTGAGCTTAGCTGTTTTGTTTGCTTACATGTTTTTGTATTTATTTCATACAATTTTTCAAATAATCCAGGTTTTTTCATTTTTGTCTCATGCAAACCTTAAAAAAAAAAAAGGAAATAGTGGTTGATTTAAAATAAATCAGAATTGCTAGTATATTTGTATAATTTACTCAGTATCACAATGGTAAAATACGATTCCCTTTCAAACAAAACAATTTCCAGAAGAGAAGGAACTTAACAGCTAAAATAAACAAAATACCCTGCATGCTACATCTGCATGTGTTCTGAAAAACTAAAGTATAAGATCCGTCTTGCCTATCTTAGTGTGCGATGAATCTCCCTCCACAGGCACCAGATTCTTTCCGTTGACTACGGAGCCTGGATGTTTATTGCTGACCAATTTTTAAAGTTAGGGTGACCCCACCCAGAACAGATAGCCTTTCCTTTGTAGGGAATTGTTTGTGAGAAATTGCACTTGAAACAGTCTAGTTCCTGGGCTGATTTTATTTGAAAGGGTGCTGCCACTTCTTGCCACCACTGTATTAGTAGATGGTTAGCTCTGACTATATAGGTTCTCTCAGAGCTGACTCCACAATCAGAAAGAAACAAATATCTATTTAGCGAAACTTTATGGCAGTTGCCTGACCTAGGTAATTACACATATGTGCAGCAACAAAACAGTAGGTGATTCAGCTTTTCTGGTAGAACCACAAAGGATGTGAAGTTAGGAAAGAGGAGTATTTAGTCTGATTGAAAGTCTTTGTAGTTACTTACGTTTCTCTTCTGAACCTCGTCATCCGTATTTCCACATGGGTCTCTTTAAGGCTTCTGTCCCAGCTGTTTATTTGATAAGGGGGAAATACCAAAGGCAACCCAAAATTTCTCTGAAGAAGAGTTTCTCTGTCCTCTGTGTTTAGCTGCACAAATGCCAGGAAACAGTTAAAAAATCACAATTTTAATTTTCCAGAACAATTGTTGGCATAAGAATTTAGGGAGTCAGCCATCTTACGAAAGAGAAGGCACTGACAACAGTTGTACATATAAAGTTTCATTTTCTCTCTACTTTTTTGTGATGAAATTTGGAGTACTCAAAAATCATGCTGTCCACTCAGTTAATTGCATCCATGTCAGGTTACTGATGAAAGATATTGTGTTTTTTCTCTCACGCCGTGTTATTCATCATGTACTTTCATATAGCTAGGGACAGAACAGATGTATATATAAAAAAGTTTGTTAGATCACATATATGACACAGTAGCTCATTCTGGTAGAGGAATGAGCACATGCTTAAAACACTTCAAAAATGCGTTTATGTTGAAGAGCAGATGTTGGTGATGAAAAATAACAAAAAGTCTGAAGAAAATAAAGCTGTATTTCTTACACTGTTTTGCTACTAGACTTCAAGATGCAGCAAGCAAAGAATACATGTTTTTAAACTTTTTTGAACAGTGGAATCTCTGATATGTGTTACTTGGATTGTCAGTTTCCCTTGAGTCCTGTGTATGAGCCCTGTAATAAAATAACGATCTGGGGGAGAAATGCTCTCTTCTGAGTTTTGGATTCACGTTCTCTTCTGCCTTCACAAATTTAAGCTCTCTAGAAAAAAATGTTTTAAGTTTCAATTTTTCAGCATGAACTGTTTCGTATTTGCATTTTTTTGCTTCATCTTAAAAATTATGCTTTCATATAAAAGATGTGTTTTTTCAGAATGGCTTTATCTTTACAAGATTTGTATGGCTACAACTTCTTTCAGCAAACTACGCAGTTTAAATGGGCATTTAGCTGCAGTTCTGCAGAGTGTTGGCTTGACTGATTATTTGTTCTTTGGCTGGCCCAGGATCACCTTGCCTCCTTTGCCCCCATGTTTGAATGCTGACACGTACTCATGTACATCTGTTTATGATTTAACTCTTTAACATGTTCACACACTCTAGAATATGCAGTAAACTTTGAGAAATTGTAAGTTAGAGACAAGATTAATACAGTGAGTCTTAGTGTCCTCTTATCTATCAGAGAACTCTTTTCTGAGTGTAAAGCATTGTGTTGCAGTAATCTGTCATGTTATGGACAGTTCACAAAATTTCAGAAAACTCTCTGTGGATGTGTCTTCACACCATTCCAGCTAACAGGAAGAGCTACCGGACAAGGTGGGCATGTTCTCTCTACAGTGCCCTCTGTTTTTCACTGATTAGCTTTTTTCTAGATCCTGTACTGTGTGCATAGTGGCAACCAATCCAGAGAATTCAGTGATAATAAAAACATGGGAAGATTAAAAGCAAATTTCACGTTACCTAACAAGAGAATGATTTGGAGAAGCTACTCAGTGAAGAGGATCTGTTTGTTGGAAGGAGAAAGGGGCATACAAATGTTTTGATGCAGAAGCAGACAAATTTGCCTTAAGAGCTGCAACATCTCACTTTAACCGCATCCTGTGTAACTCTAGGTAACAGAAGTTTCTGAGAACTTATTCAGATTTCTGTGGAGTACAGACTTTTTTTTTTTCACACAACACTCTGTTAAACTGTAGAACTCCTTGTCAGAAACTGATGCCAGAAATGATGGAGGTTGAAAATGGTTCAGGAGCAGTTAGACAAATACTTATTGAGACAAATATTTATCTCTGGAAACCTATTAAACACAAAGATACAAGTTCTGTATTACAAAGTCCCTAGGCTGCAAGTAGCTGAAATGATATACTAGGTGAAGTGTCAGTGTATAGTTTCCCCTTTTTAATAAACTTCCTCTAAGCATCCTCTACTAGTTGCTGTTGGAAAGAGGACTAGAGAGGTCTAACTATAGCTGTTTCTACATTTTTATTTCCAAGGTCATCTCACCCTAGGGGACAAAACAAACAAGATATGCGTATCAACTGCAGTTTCTCTGGGTTTGCAGTTTAAAGGTTATCTTTAAGTTTACATTGTCTTATTATAGGCAAGCTATAAAACTTTTCAATATTTCATTCGATTAAGTAATGTCATTAATGTATAACACTTTTTCAGTTGCATCTGTTTCAGTAAAATCATTTCAGAAAGTGACTGTTGCATTGTGTTTCATTCATTTTTTCAGATTCATCTGATTCACTGCATTACATTTATTCTCTCTTGTACATTAACATCAAAATATAACCAAACACCGTTTCTGTGACTGATTCTACGGCCTTTAGGGATGTTTGTTGGATAGACACACTATCTAAATAAAGACTTGGCCTTCCTGACAGTCTATCTTCTTCTCAGACTCCAAATATTAACTTTTTTCCAGATACTGGTTTTTGTCTGCATGTAAATGTTTCTGAGTCTTCTAAAACTTGAGTCAAGTGATTGAGCTTTGGCCCTGCAGGATTTGGGTCATCCCTTGGGACTGGCACTGAATGCTGAGTGCTAGGACTCCTTCATAGTGTTGTGAGGTTATAAAAGTAGAGAGATCTAAACAGGAGTTTTGCTTATGTGAAAGCCCATCAAATAGTTGATGCCGTGCCATATATCACAGACAGGGATAAAGCTTCTTGCAAACAGCACTGCTCCTTTTCCCTTCATAACTTCTTCCCATCATTTTCTCAGGATTACTGTAGGCAAATAGTGTTAATGCTGTAGGATGGTGGTGTGCGCCCAGGAACTGCATTTTTGAAGGGGCAGCAGCTTTAGACCTTCAAGGGAACTGCCACTACTGTGTTTTGGATGGAATGAGTGACAGTCTGTCATCACAACTGCATAGGGTTTCTGCTTCTCCACTGCTGGGCAAATTGTGCTCATTTATGTCTGTAAAAAGGGAAGGCTAAGTTAATTTAAAATTATGCCAGTTCCATCCACTATGTGAATGACCACAGAAGATGAGAGACGAGTCTGAAGGCCAGTGGATTTTAGCTTGACATGACAATGTAGATGACAAGTTATCTGTTTGATCATAAATTATTATGTAATATATGAATGGACAGAGGATTTTATTTAACACTCCAAAATTTAGATGTAGGGACCTATAAATTTATATACATGTAAGTACCTATAATATATAATATATATAAATACACACACACCATGACTGATAAGTTGTAAGTATTTTTACTAAGATGTGATGGCTGTTTTTATAGTTTACATGTTGCTGTTTATTGTGCAGATAACTGTTTAAAATTGCTTTCCTGTATACCAATCTTTTTACACAATTGTGTTAAGATACTTTGTAGAAGTAGTAAACTATTAGAACGCGTTTGTTATTAAAATTACTATAAAAGTAAGGGTTTAAAGAGATGATAGGCTAAGTATTCTAGAAATACATGTAACCTAAAAGATTGAATACTCTTGAATGCACAGCAGAAAACAAAGAAACTGTGTGTTGTACTGAAGAAATGTGTATAGTCAGACTCATCTGGGTTATTTCCATAGAGATTGCTCTAAGTGATACGCCAGAGATGCCAACATCATGTGCAGTGCATCTGTCCAAAACATGATACGGATGGAAAACAGCAGCATTATAGACAGCAAACATATGGCAAAATAGAACCAGCTGTCTGATGGTAAAACTAACGATGCAACCTCAAAACTGAATTTCAGGTCCCAAATGAAATCTGTGCTGGTAGATACTTGAAAAAAGGAGGAGGCGCACAGAATCCAGTGGCCCTGCTGTAGGACTCAGCTGGAAGGCAAAATCCTGAAGAGCAAAAGCTGTATTTTTTCTAGTAACTGCTGAATATAAAGTACAGAAGCAGAGCAGGACTGTTTCTTCCTAGGAGAGCGTATTAGCCACAGAGTCCCTGTGGCTCTGTGAAGCCCCATGCAGTCTTTGCTGCGCTGTCACGCTGGTGGGTTTTCAGTGGCGAGGTGAAGAGGGAATCCAGGGTGGGTAGAGGTGTGGGAGCTGCAGTTGGAAGTCAGGTGTCTGAAACTCAGAGTAAGAGACAGTATTTCATATGCGGGCCAGTGCTAAGCATTTCTGATTTGCTACATTTAATTAGCTTTTCATTCAGAGAGTTTTATGCATTTTGGGTTTTTAGGCACACTGCACACTTTGCTGGGTAAAAAGCCTAAGATGGGGGTCTGAAACACTCGTGGATCAGGCTTTTATACACTAAGCACTCTGACATCTAACTTGCTCATGTGTTTCTCATACAAGAACCAACTCTTTCTTTGTAGCAGTGGCTCAGTCAGAGAAGGAACCTGTAGTTGCTAAGCGCTGTCGTAGCCATGTTTCTACAACCTTCCACCCTGATACATAGCAACAATAATGGACAGACAATCCTATTTTATTGTGCTACTGTGCACATCAATATCTCACTGTGCACAAGCATGCTTTTATATTTTTGTATGTTTCTGCTGATATGAATGAGGTTCTTGAAGATGTTAATCACATATAGCAACAACATTGGATCCCTTATTTACAAGGTAAATTCTAAATCTCTGCTTTCCAGAGTCCCGTTTATACATTTCAGACTCAGTTTTTTCTTACTGATGCTTAATAACCATACCAAATGTTTCTCTATTTCGAAAGATACTCACTCTGATAAGCCTAAACTGGAAACGTTAGAAAAATATTATGTTGTGTACCAGGAAAAGATTGTGTTGCCAAAGCAGATGAAACAGATGGCGTTGATGTACAAGCTAAAGGAAACAAGGAAGGAATAACTCTTTGTATTTTCAGTGCTGTTTCACAATGGTTATGTGCCCAACCATAAGGTTCTAAGTTATTGCAGGAAAAAAAAACCCTATATGATGAAGCTGTTTGCTGTGCACTGAGACAGAGAAGTGCCACAATAATGTAGTGGCTGGGACACTTGTCTGCGTCCCAGTCTTTGATCTACAGAAAGTCTTAGTATCTTACAAAAACTGAAGATGGATAAAGCACTGAGGAACTGAAACTCAATTTCTCAATCTCAGATAATAACTGGGCTGAAAAATAATGCTCTCAAGATTCCTGGTTTTGTCTTGTGAATCTTCAGCACTTCAAGTGTATAATCATATCAGTCTCTAATATCAGGCTTCATTTAATTTAAACATCAAAGAACATGAAACGTAAGAATAGTCCTGTTAACATGACAGAGAAGGAAGTTTATGTCTTCCTGGGAGCCACCAGTTATCAAAGAGACTTCACTGTTCCAGCCGTTAGGCAGCACAGAGACATTTCTCCCAGCACAGCTATAGATCGCCACAATAAAATTTCCTCCTTTACATACACTTGTAGGCCTTTTTAAAAGATATTTTTTTAACTGTATGTAATTACAAAAAGTGTTACATTTAATCTTTTTTTTTTTTTTTTTTTGCTTTGAAATGGATGAGAAGGAAGCTGGCTTTTGTCGTCTGCTTTGCATCTTGGTGGTAACTCCACAGCTACCGTCGAGGTACCTTGTGTTGCATGTGCAGACCAGGAGGTTTGCAAATCTGATCAGAGAGGCCTCTGCAGGGTTTGCAGAACCCCATGACAAAACACAAGCCATGTGCCACCATGTTCATTTGGTCAAGCTGTCTAGAAGTTGCTTGCAAGCGGTGCATAGCTGTGTGGCATCTGTAGGCTGTGGTGGATGAGGGAGTATGCCGTGCCTCTGGTGTCTTTCAGCACTGCTTTGCGTCAGGAGCATAGCCCTAGCCATGCCCAGGCAGGTATTTTTGAGGTTGCCTGCTTACAGTTCACTCAATGCTATTACCATCCTAGAATATCAAAATATAGTGAGTATATATGGATGAAATAGCTCTTCCTTAGAATTAGATGTTTTATCCTCTGCATGCTGTAGAAACACTCCATAGCTGGTATTTGCAAAACATCTAAATGAAAAAAGCCCTCTACTTTTTTGTTAAACTTTCTCCTGGCTACAGTATCAAACACAAATTTAGTGGGTTTGTAAAATCATTGGTTAGTTATATACAGCATTGGTCTTTATGGTCACCTTCTAACACCCAAAGTGAAATCCATATGGTGGAAGCATGTTTGAAAAAGAAAAAATGACTTGGTTTGTAGCAACTGTTGCTTTGAGCTGCCACGTGTGTGGATCCTGTGATCCAACCCATATTTTTGCTCTTTCTCACTCATTGTGAACTCCAATTCTGAAATAGCTATGGGATTGAAATATGGTTGCAACGGTGTGTGTTTATTGCCTCCTGCTGCTGGTGGTGAGTTTGTCTGAAGACAGGCCATGTGTGGCAATAGTATTATGGACATAGGTGTTTTAGAGTTACAGGCTTGTGTTCAGATATGTTCCAAAACCTGGCGTAATACATAGCCATCATCGAAGGTAGTTTAAGCCAAACTGTTTTACAGCACAGTTTCAGGGGTTTAAAGCATGTATATGCCATGACTCAAAATAACTTAGCTGATGGGCAGTGATTCATTAAATTACCTCAGTCTCATTGTGGTTGGTGGTGTGCCAACCCTGAGGTTTTTATCAGGCACATTAAACATTTACCCCTGGAGTGGGATCTATGCCAATACATTCTTGAAGAATCAGAATTATTTTAGGTAAGTACCTGTTCTTTCTTTTGCTAGAAATGCTTTGGATTTTCGCGGTACTTGTTCTTCACAAGTAGACATTGCATATATATTCATACACATGTATGTCAGATGGAGTTTATTTATTTGTATCTAATTCAGTGGATTATCTTGTTAATTATTAGGTTATTTAATCTTTCTTAAAGGTGGAAATCTCTTTAAATACAGTGACAGTTTGGCAACTGCCCTTTCACTGGGAGCTTTTACTTACCTTCTCCCGTTTCAGTGACAGAAGACTTTCTTAGCATGCCCAGGAAGTTCCCCAAAAGCACTGCTGTTATTCGTATCTCTTAAATAATGAAATATTAGACTTAAAGCTTTGATCCTGAAGAATGGAAGCATATGCTCTGCAATTTAGGGAGACAAAACAAACTAGAAATATTTGTCTCAGTTCAGAATAAATTTCACAGTTGCATCCAGAAACTCAGTTGTTCAGTTACTTTTTGTCATATATATATATATATAATTAGATATGTATATGTAAAGACTTCAATATGCATGTTTAAGGTAGCCATTTCTCAAAGAAGATGAGAATTGCAGTGTGATCCTTCTAGTTTTACTTTTTTCCTAGTCCTGAACAGAATAGTAAATAACAGAAAATAAAATTGTTTCTTGTTGCAGCCTTTATCCTCATCTCTACTCAAGAGCATACATTAACTTTAGAAATCCTGAGGACATCCTTCTTTTTAGAGATCGCTTTGATGGCTATGTCTTCATTGATAATAAAGGTTGGACTATTTGTAAGATATTAAATGCGTATGT
>VYZW01009188.1:5109-16928 GCA_013401315.1 Balaeniceps rex | reverse complement strand
GGTGCCCTTCTTCAGGTCTCAGACAGAAAAGGCAGCTTTAAAAGTCAACATAGAGAACAATGGATATCTGAGTCTGACCTGTTGAAACACACAGTGATCGCTTCTCTTGTCAGAATCAGTCTCGAATTCCCTTAAACTCAGAGACAGTTTCATATGCAGACAGGTTGCTTGGGAGACCTTCTCTTGTAACGTGTCTGTCAAAATTATGATAATTTATTTATTATTTCAGCTTCCGACATCAGAATTAAAGAAAATATATCTACTTTGTCTACTTTTTAAACCTTACGTGTGAGAGCATATTCAAAAGTACTCATATTCAAAAGTAAAGAGGAATTAAATGAAAGCTCTAATATTTCCAAGTAGTCTGCAGGAGAACTTTATATTTACATAGTTATGTTAGTTTTAAAAGCAAATATAATTAATTTCCTGACTTTAACTGTATGACAGTACTCAGAAAAAAAGAGTGGACATTATATAACCCTGATACAAATTTGTTTCTTTTAAAAACACTAGATTATTCTTCTGCCAATTAAGAAAAGTACCCCAGTCTCAGATTTCAGAATGAATCCTTTTATTTGTGCCTTGAGTACTAGCCCTAGCAATACAAAGGCTGCTGTAGACATAAAGTTAGCAAGCCACTTAGCACATTATGATCAACAGTAAATCCAACTCGCTCACAAAGCATTGCGAAGGCAAGAGAAACCCAGCCGCTGGGAATAACAAAGAAATTGCCAAGGCAGCAGGAGTGGGGCTGCCCATGGAGGGCTAAGCTATGAGCAGAAGTATCCCCTGCACAAGCCTGGCAGCTCATGAAAAGGCAACAGACTTTGCTAAAATAGCCAACATTTCTTATTAATTAGTACATGCAACTGTGTCACACCCGCTAGAGTCAACTCAGATACACGTAATTTCCAGTGGAATATCTTTGAATGTAACAGCCTTTCATTCTGGTTTTATTACTTGTCCTAATTGAGGGGGAAATACCACAGCATCTCATTCATATACGTATTCAGGGAAACTGTTGTAGGCAGTCATTTTTCTGCAACAATCATTTTGATTTTTACATTTACACTCTGAGTAGAAAGGAATTCCAGCACAACAAACTTGCGCAGTTCAGCTGTGGGGTCGAAGCATTTAATTCTGTCCTCAAGACAGGGAGTGCAGGTTTGCAAGTAAGCTCCCTGGGTGATGGTGAACAGGGGCATTTTAGGAGGACTGCCAGCTGATTCAATTAAGTGAATACCAAATGACTCAATTTAATGGTCCAGTTGATTTCTCTAGTTTCTTCTTCCTTTAGCTCGGATCTATCTCACTGCTCTGAGATGCGGACAATTTCTCTCCTACATACCTCTCTGAAGAACTAATTACTTAGCTTCAGATGAGTTGTGCCCTCGGAAATTTTTAATAAGACATAATTTCTATGCAGGTGTTTAGTACTTAAAAATCAAAAGGTATGAACTCATCATATAGAAGTTCACCTCTTGTGAAATATTCACACTCAATTTGTACTTAATCTGTTCTTCTATATGTCTTCTATCACCCTACTCAGTCATTCAGCCAATGAGCATCCTCATTTTGTAGATACGGTGTTTCCTTGGGACTGTTCATTCCTTTCATGCACAGTGGAAAGCCCTTTTATCAGGTCTAATGTCTTGATGTAGTTCCTTAGATTTTCAGTATTTGTGCGTTATGAAACCACTGAATATTCCACAATGATAACAAAATGGGCTGCAATGGCTGCTCTCCTGTCCTTCATTTACACTATGAGAAAAAACAAACAGAACAGATATAAGGTACATAGCCCAATGTTTTGTTTAGTCCCTAGCATCAGAATGTACAAAAAAGCTGATCTTTTGTTGCAGCATCAAAATAATGATTTACCTTTTACTGTTTTTCATGTTCTGTACTGTTTTCCTTGTGAGTCAATAGAATTGCACAAGAGTACTTCACATTCAGATGTCTTCAGATCCATAAAAGGTAAATTAAAAATAACAATAATGAAATATTAAATTTGGGAGAACCTTTGTCTGTCAAGGAGGATTAATAGGTCAAGTAGGTCCAATCTGGCTCTTAAACCAGAAATTTGCATATCTCCTGTAGTGTCAGACTGCTCCCTTATTGAGTTTCTTATCCTGTTTGGCCATCAAATTACATTCCCCACTTAATTTCAATGCTTTATTTTTTTATATCCCCCCCCAGCTATAATTTGAAGTATATCAAAATGCAAACTTACTAAATCAATTTTACAAGTCCATTCCACTCTACTTCCAAGGTAGGGTTTGATCACAGTCCCTCTCCCCAGGTCCACCTTACCTCCTCACACTCAAACTCTGAGAAAGTCTGATTTCTAATGAGGTGGAGCCATCTGGTGTCTGTCACTTATTCATACATTCCTCTAACCTGTTTAAAAAGGCAGGTTGCTTTAATACCATAACCTTCTGAAATGATTAATAATCTTTCTTTATTCCACACCCCTGCCCCCCAGTTATTTAAAATATTTTTAAATATTCTTTGCACTTTTGTCTCATATTCTTACAGTATGGAATTCAACACAGCACTTTAAGCTCCTTAAGTACTATGCTAAGTGAAATTTGGACACACAAGGACAAGTTGGGAAAGAGGCAAGAAAGGAAAATCCCACCTTGTCTTTTTAAATGTTTGAGAAACCCTAACTTAGAATTTTCTACAAGACCCTTAAAATGTTACTTCTTGAGTGCAAAAGCATCCTTTTCTAGGTAGACCGGATTCAACTCCACAGGACTACCTGCTCCACTAACCAGATCCCCATTAATGTGTTTATCACATCTACTGTGACGATTGGCACCTGTGTCTTCACCAATAACGAAGGACACTGATTACTTCAGATGTTGACAGTACACACTGAATTAAGAGGAAATTCAACTGTATTGACCAATGCATTGGCCCAGGTTTCACCAAAGGACCTACTGCTGGCAGAGGAAAGCTCTCCTGCCTGCCTGCTAAATGTGAAGTTAGACACAGTATTGTGGCACCGAACCTCAGTTCAAGACCAAGAGCAAGCTCATGTTGTCTAAGCAGGAGTTAGGAACATAAATATTGGCTGATCTGGCCATTGATAGTTCCAGGAATGATGGGAGCTGCCAGGAAATTAATTCCATTGTAAATCTGGCCTTATTGCCAGTGCAGTCACACCCAAAAACCCCCACAGGAATCAGAGACTCATTATTCATCCTTTTGCTCTGCAAAGGATAACAACCTTTTCTATGGGCAGAAAAAGACCACCAAAGCATTTTAGACCCCGCAAAATATTAAAGAGACAGGTCTTCATGGCAGAGCACTGAGTGTGTAAACACTGGTATTTTTCCTAGTCTGCTGGCTAGGATGAAGGCAGGTGACATGGTGCTGAAAGTGCAAACAAACTCTGCCTCTGGAGGACATATGTAATGGAAAAAACTAGGGTGTGGAGGCAACGTGCTTTAGGCTTGAGATGGGGATTTCTTCAGTGAGCCTTGATAAAATGAGTCTCAGGCACATTCAGAAACAGAATTTTAGCAACCAGGAAAATGTATTAGGTGACTACAGAGAAAGTTAAATTGGCCTGTGAGTCATCACAGCAGTATTTTATGGCATGCTGTTTCATCATGACAACATTTAATCAAAATCGTGAGACGCTTTCTCTGAACTAGAAAGCTAAAGTGAAAACATCAGTTAAATTGTTTTATTTCTGTATTAGAATAAGCACCACAAGCCACCTGGAGGGGTGACAGAAATGAAAATATCAAAACTAAATAGAATTCATTGCATGAAAAAGAAGGAATTCAAACTTTCAAATTTTTATGACAAATAAAAACAAAATGCAATTTTAATGAAGTTAAAATGGAAAAATAAAAAGAGTGATCTTCTCAGAGGAGCAGGCCA
Organism: Balaeniceps rex; assembly: GCA_013401315.1. Classification (NCBI taxonomy): domain Eukaryota; kingdom Metazoa; phylum Chordata; class Aves; order Pelecaniformes; family Balaenicipitidae; genus Balaeniceps; species Balaeniceps rex. The sequence continues at coordinate 13,031 of VYZW01009188.1, read as the reverse complement.
CTAAAAATTGTATTTTTATAGTCTTATAGTGGGTTTCTAAGTTTCTTTGGCATGTAACTAATTTTAAATTCTTTGGGGGGAACCGATATTCTTTGTTCTTGTCTTAAATAAAAGTGCAGCCTCACTGAACCATCATCTTTAGCTGAAGTTCCTTTCTTTTGTAGTTTAATGTAAAGTCTAGTGACTAAAGCTGTAGTCTTTGCAAGGCCCACTGTGTACGCTAGGACATTAAATAAATTAAGAGTTATGTAAGAAAAAGAAGTCTAAGCATTTTTTATCACTCACCTTATGCACACCCTACGACCACAACCTTGGTGCTTTTTGTTTGCTGTTCTTCTCAGCCAAGTAGGAGGAATAATGTATCTAAAAAACCACCTGATAATTACCTTGCTAAAAAAAAAAAAATTGCTCTTTTTTTATAAAAGAGAGTTAAATAAATTAGAATGTCTCGTCATGTGTGGTATTTCATCCAATCATAAAATATTTTTCTGCATTTTACCTGTATTTCTGGAGGATACTAATTCAGCTCTACATTCCGGTTCCGTATGGTGCTTGGCTTTATAAATCAGTACAGCAATCTGAAAAATTATTTGAGTTTTCAGCTGCAAGCCAGCATACTGCTCTCCACACTGACCTGGCATAGTAAATTAGTTTGGTATGAATTCAGTTTCTGGCCACTGGCCTTTACAGAACCAGTCTATAAACATTTCTGTTCCATTTCCTTTCCTAAGGGCTTGCTCAGATGAGCCATCGCATTCAGGTCCCCGGCTGCTGGTTTGCAGGTGACAAAGACATGAACGTGGCATGTTTGGTGTGTGCAAGGTGCACGTCAGACTGAGCCTGGTCAGAAACTCAATATGACAGGCAAAAGAGTCACGTTCCCAAGGATTCTTTTAAACTGTGTTTGTGTCACTTCACTGGCTACATAGTGATGAAGAAACACCCCACCAGTTTTCATTTAACAAGCACGGATGGCGGCAGCAGTTCAAGGGCGCGCAGAGGTCATGGCAGCTCAGCTCTATGAACAGTTTTAATACAGAGTGTTTTCCAGCCTGCACTACCTTACTGCCATAGCTAGAGGCTTACCAGTATCTGCTCTAATCACGTTTCTTGCAATAAGCAACATTAAACTCTGCGTATGTGGAACAGTGGCCCATCTTCAAAGAGCAGTGATGCTGTGCCCCATTTCGCTAGGCAGCCAAAAAAAAGTGGGAGGACGCATATCCCCTTCCCAGGCTGGGGGTGAGGGACAGGGGGCAGGGAACAGGGCTAGGTTAGGGAGGAGAAGAGAGAAGTACCCACCTGGGGCATGGATGGGACCATAACTTTGGTAAGCCCTGAAAAGCACTACTGCCCCTCCGCTGGTCACCACCACTGCCACCACAGCACCTCTGTTCCCAACTGCACCCCAGCCCTCTGCCTCCCCTTCCTGTACTGCCCACCTATGGCCACAGCCTCCTCCTAGACCATCCCCCAGCCCCATCTGAGCCACAGCTACCTCCCCACAGGCACCTTCTCCCTGGGTTACCCACTGCACGTCCTGTGCCAGGAGGGCAGGGGCATGCACATGGGCTGGACATGGAGGAAACCACCTGGCGTCAGCTGCTAGAAATGTCTATGGCCTTAATTAGTGATTTTCACCTTTCTGTAAAGCCTGTGCATAAACCTATGAGTAAACTCCAATTATGCTTTTCTTGGCAAGGGAGAATAACAAAATATAAATTATTTAATGGCTCTGCTAGATGCTTTAATCAATATTTTATCAATTATTATTACCAGTGTGAATAATGTCTGTGGTCCTTCATAAGCAAAATGCTTAACTACATGCCTAAACTCAAGGCTTTGTTTAATTTAATCCCTGCCACAGGCAATTTCTTGTAAGCATCAAGCAAACTGGGGCCCTAGGGCCTGTATTGTAAGATAATATATCCCACAGTTCAAGGCTGGGAAAAATGATTGTTGATGAAATGTCAGTTGTTCTCTGCATAGTTTCTGCCCTACCAGAACTTGATGAATAGTTGTTTATTTTATCTTTATTAATAATGAATAAAAATTAAAGGACCTGTTTTACCCAAGTCTTTTTAAAATGTTAGTTTCCTTAACAACTTAAGACAATAAACTATATTTTCATATGGAAATGTGCATTCAAAATGCTATTTATCAGTTTTTAATCTGTAAATTTTGAAACTGATATTTTCACACAACAGTATTCATTGCTTTCTAGCCAACCCCCAAAATAAATCATACCTGAAGTTTCTTGAAACACACCTTTCTCCATGAGGTCAACAGCAACTTCCTATACATGTGGGGCATGTAGGGTACTTTTTTTTTTTTTGTGATTCATAAGAAATTCTGAGATTCCTCCAGTAGGTAATTGTTCATTTAAAACAAAATTCCCATGCATTTTAGACTAAACCTGACTGTCTTTGATCTTCATGTGACTTGACTCCACATGACAAGTGATTGTTAACATGCCTGTTTTGATTGTTTCTTGCTGTAATTAAAAGATACCTGCAAAGCTAGTTAAAAATTGTAGTGTCCGACAGAAATACTTTCTATTCCTCCCCCCACAAAAGACAGTAAATTCAGTTAAAAAGTCAGTCTTTATGAATAATAAAGTATTACTTCAGCTCTCCAACAGACATGTGCCATTGCATGGTACTTGGATATCAGAAGAGTCCTAAATATGAATTTAATCCTCTTGAAGAATCCTCACTCCTTCATGGTACAACAGACATGAATTATCATATCAAAGTCTTGAAGAAAAGGCTGTCTGGAAATTTGCAAACTGCAGTGAATAACCAGTTCTTGCTGCCACTTTTTCACCTGTCATTCTGTGTAGGTGGGCATAGGAACCCCCTGGCTTTTTTAACAATTTGCCACATTAATATTTTATGACGTCAAGTATCTGAAGATTCTTTTCACTTCTGTGGATCTGTTGAAGCTTCCTTGTCCTAAAATAGCCTAGAGGCTGGTTACATGTGGGCTATTTTTGTCACGACTCCATGAAGAACTGAAGCACATTCTCACCGAAGTCAGCTGCTCTGAGAGGTAAGAGGTGCTGCAGGTGACTGAGGAAAAACACTGGGGAAAAAAGACAGGCAAGACCGGCACTGACTACACATTCATTACCTTTGCAAAAGGAGTTGCTTGGCCCCACTTTTAGTAGTAACTTAGGTAAGAGCTGCTAACTGGGTAAGATATGGGAAAACACAAAAAGACTAGGCTGGGATGACATGACCAACAGGGACATTGACAGCTTATGCTGAACATCTAAGTTAGAAAGCAATAAATAGGGAAAGCAACTGCCTTTTTATGGGAAGACCGTCCCAGGAGTCCAACAGAGTGCAGAGTGAAAAAAAAAAAAAAGCTATCGAATCTGATCGCTTGATTCCTCCCCAGAAGTTCATTAGATGGAATTTTGCTGGCAGAAACACATTTTTGTTAATTATTTACATACATGATTAATTTAAGGCCTCAATTTGCAAGATGAACCTACTGTATTTTCTCTGCCTTTAGCAGAATAAAGAGGTGCAGCAGATGCTAGTAAAAGTGAGTATGAAATGAAACACTACCAAAACCTGGCTGATATTTCTCTCTCTTTCTTGCTGCACAGTATTTCCAAGTTTACATTGCCAATGATTTTAAAGACATAATGATAATGATAATGATAATGATAATGATAATACCAACAACAACAACAAATTTTGTTGTCAGGAAAGGGAGGGTACATCCTGTTGGGAATTGAGCATTTTTAATGTTAACCAGATTATTCTGAAAATAATTTTTAATGGAATTTAGAGGCTTACTGTGTACGCAGCAGGCACTTTATCAAGAAAATTGCTGTCTGAAAAACTAGTAATTTTGGAAAATCTCATAAAAAATACGAACATGTTAGCTAACCCTACTTATTTTTGTGCATTATAAATGGGATTTTACACAGGATGAGGGTAAGGGGTTTTTTTATTGTAACCTGGGGTTACCTGAAGTATAATATTTCCTTGAATGTTAAATAGAAAGAAAATTAACACACTTGCCAATATCTCTGTAAAGGAAGAACACTTACCAAGAGACTGCAGTAAGGGAGTGAGAATCCTTGCTGTTGTTAGAAGTCTACCTAGATTTCCCCTTTTCAGGACCAATTTTGATTTTATATGGAGCAGCTCTATATGATTCCATTAAATGATTTCATTTCACATCATTATAATGTATAATTTTGAACATGAACTATAACAAGATCTTTTCCCCTAACTAGGTATCTTCTTTGGAACTCCCTCTTGTTTAATTGCTTCTATAATAGGCAATTTAACTGCTAATGAAAGACTTTTTCTTTGCCCTTTTTGACCTCCAGGGAAACAATCTAAACAATAGGGACCGTGGTTATTCATCAAAATAACTAGGAAAATCTAGGTCTTTGCAGTATAGAAATGGGAACAACAGCCCATAGGAGGAAATGGGCTTGGAAGAAAACAAATGTTTCTGAGTCACAACAGACTGGGAGAGGTTGCAGTCTGTTGTTGGAAAAGATGATCCACAGTGACAGACAGAAAGGAATGACCCATAGCCCATGCAGGGGCAAAGCAGAGGAGCAACATGAGGTTGAGACTACTGATAAACAGAGGGGCTTCTTCATCCCACATGCATACCCAAAACATCCAACTTGCGAGTAATCCAGACAAGAAATATGCCATGATTTCTTTCAAGCTCATGTGCCAAGTTTCCCTTCCATGAGAGGAAGGAAGGAAAATTTTATGATTTGGAGTCTTCTCCAGCCACAGCCAGAACTTGGCTGGAGAACACAACAAAAGCTTAGGAGACAGGAAGTGCTCAAAGGTCCCAAACTTTGGCCAAATGGAGAAGACCTCTAGGACACCCGAGCCCTGTATCCAGACTTTATTCATCCCACCAGCAGGCTCAATAAGATTAGTCCTCAAGCTATTTTAAACCCAGGTTAGAGTGGTTGTGCCTCTGATACTAATTTCTGCTTGATCTAAGTAACAAGTCTCCACTTAGAAGAGTGTGTACATGGGAAACCACAGAGAGCAAGCACTTGAGCATGAGTGCTGGACTGCATCTGTTTTAGCTGGGGTTTTGCCTCTGTATACTAGTATATGGGAACTAGTATATCACAGCACAAGCCACATCAGAGGGATTGCAAACAATTCTGAAAGCATGATTCTCTTGATCACATTCCTCATTTCTTCTCCCCCCTTGTCCACACCATTTATCTCAGGCATATGGGGTCTATTTAATTAGGAAACTGAGAGCACAAGAAAAGGTCAGGTTCACAGCAGTTCTGGTTATACAAATGTCCAGCAAACCAGTGATTTTAGACTGGCCCTTGCAAATTCCGCTAATTCTTCAGACTCTTTTAAACTCTTTTCTACTGTTTTTTACACCACTTTCAGCTGTAGTTAAATGATTCCATCAGGTACTGAATGAAACTCCTGTTTGTTTTCTGCTAACACTCTTTATCCATACTCCTTTCTAGGACTAAATTTTATGCCTCCAGTTAGTCAATTGGTTTTTACTCCATCTGTATTAGTGTACCCAACTGAGCTTTTATCCCAACAGAGTAGCCAGTCTTATTATACCGGAGAGGTACTGTAATATACCCAGCTCAGCAGTGCAGACATAGTCTGTGAGATGATCCTAAAATAACCACTGCAGAAGTGATTCGCAAGGAGCAGCTGGCTGTGCTGCTCATTACTTTCTCTTCAGCTATTTTAACAATAACATTTGACAGACATTTTATCTGAAGTCACAGAAATGCAGGACAGCTTCACAAAAGACCTTTCATGGGATCAAAATATGCTTAATTGATCCTGAATGGAAGATGAATAGGAGAAGCTCCTTCCATCTCTTCTTTCAGCTATTAATAAGACTCCTGCTGTTGTCTCCAGTCTCTCCTTTCTAATCACAGAAGAGCCTAATTATATGACAGGCTGTTGTATTCTTTGTTCCTTTGACTGGTCAAATTACAGCTGTATGGCAAATGAAGAGGGTTCTCTTGATTCTCCACTTCTCATAGCTAATACTGACCAAAGAAAGAGCAAGTACCCAAGCCCATTTTCCTGATACTGAAGCTGAGGATTAAGTAAACACTCTGTGCATACCTGTGATTTATCCTTCCTGAGTAAAGAGCAGTGACAACACACACCCAACCAGTGTTTTGTCAGTATTTCATACATAAGGCTGTGGCAGAACAGCTGAATGATGACAAGCCACTCATCCGTTTGGCCTCTGTGCCATCGGGCAATCCAGACTTCCACAGAGGTCAAGCTGTATAGACTGTTTTATGGCATCTCTTTACCACACTTCCAAGTTTCACTCAAACTGAATCAGTATTTATTTCAAAGTCAGAGTGTTAGTAGAAGCTTTAGTTTTGAAAGCTATGAAAATATTTGGAGTTTTGCACATGGCTTTTTAGAAAGAATCAGTTTCTTCTTTCAAAAGCCAATGCTGGCTTTGAAGAAAGATGAAATGAAATTTTGTCTTGGGAACTTTATTTATACACCCTTGTCTAATCTGTGTAAGAAGAGCATAAACCTTCCATTTGGCTTTTTTTAGAATGTCTTTCTGATAGCGGTTTTTATTTTAAACCTGAAAGTTGAGTGAAACTACCAGTCTCAATGTCAACACGGTATTGCAGTTCATAACTGGCCAGTCCATCAGTTAAAAGACACAAAGCATTTTGCTGAAAGAGTAGATTGTAACTTCGACCTGGTTTCTTAGTAAGACAGCTTTTACAGCTTTTGAACTGCTAGATTAACAAAACTCAATCTGATTTTTTTCTCTGCACATCAGCTAAACAAAGATTGATGTCCTATCTCAACTAAGAGGAATGTTTTAAAAAAATCATACACTCTTAAAAGCAAAGGAAGATGTATTTACTCCTGTCTCACAAACTCATAAGCTATGTTTTCTAACTAACATAAAGTTCTTCAANAACCTCATCAGTTTAAGATGGGGAACACCTCACTGGAGTTCCCTCAGCTAGATGACCTTTTGAATACTCTATCCTACAATATATTTCTATTACTTGAGATCTGTTAAATAATTATTTACTATAGAGGGGAAAAAATAAATGTTATGGAGACTGACTAGTTGTCCCTATGCTCTTAATGGCNCAAGAATTCTTTTCCTTTAATGCTAGCAAATCTCTGTTATTATCACTTTCCATTGAAGTAGTTACAAAATGCATATACCCCATAAAAACTCTATTATAGTCAATGATAGTGGATAAAACTGAAAAAAAAAAACCAACCTTGTTATTTAACACTACTTAATTTAGACTTGTGCTGGAATGGCATAGCAATAAAGAAAATTATGTTTTCATCTTTCTATATGCACTAGTCTCTAGCAAGCAGTGCAGGTCAAAAAGAGAAGCCAGAGTAGAGCCACAGGACTGTTCCATGATGGTGGAAACAAGGTCTAGCAAGGCAAGAGGGAAGAGACCTGGATCTTGTTCCTTACTCTACTACTAGTCACTTACTGCAATGACCTGGAGCAAATTATGTGTGTGCCTTAGCTTCTCCATGCCTGTAGCAAAAAGCAGGCCTACGTGTTCAACTTCTGCTTCCAAGGAGATGAGAACATACAAATCTAATTACACCACCAACACTGCTTTAGCAGAGCCACAAACTCTTGAGAATTCGTCCTTTCCATTTTGAGGGACACAGTCTGACATACAAAAAAGTGCACTTTTTACAAGCNTCAAAACTCTGCAAAATCCTTTGACCACAGAAGAGAGAAACTATGGTTTCTTGGTTCATGATCAAGTTAAGATGGGAGTCAATACTCAGAAACCTCATCAGTTTAAGATGGGGAACACCTCACTGGAGTTCCCTCAGCTAGATGACCTTTTGAATACTCTATCCTACAATATATTTCTATTACTTGAGATCTGTTAAATAATTATT
>VYZW01009185.1:877-12017 GCA_013401315.1 Balaeniceps rex | reverse complement strand
TTTTGATTTGGTAAAAATTTGTGTCTCATTTTGGCTGCAAAGTAGAGGACAAAGCAGGAGACAGAGAAGAATAAAGAATGCTGGGAAGAATAAGCACATGACTGAGGTCTGTTTTTTCCAACACGATTTAGGAGATTGTTCCTGAACAGTTAGCTGTCAATTTTACAGTATTGAGTAATCTTGTAGTTCTTAATGTTTCAAAGTAATGTAGCTAGAGAGGGATGAACATTACTGTGTGCTGAGAGCTTTTACTAAAAGGATTTGCTTCTTACTGTCAAATAAAAAAGATCCATTTCTAGTAGACTGCTGCATGGCATGTACCTAAAAAAATGCCAAAAGAGTGTTTTTCTCAAATGTGATAACGGCTATGGTAAATTCCTGAAAACAGTGTAAACTGGAGGAGACACCTGAAAATTTAGCATTTGAATGTGTCCTGCCGCAGAGGTTCTAAAGGAGCCGTGGTAGTTTTTTGTTGGCAGTACGTATGTATGTGCATTTTCAATATCTAGTTGTTCTGGCAAAAATCAGTGGTAGAGTTTCTTCTGTTAATCATAGCGGAACAAAGCTGCCAGTTCATGTGAAGTGCCACCTTGCCTTATGATAAATGCATCTTCCAGAAGACGGGTGTTTTTCAGTTTCCCCCCTGTGCACACTACCAAACTACTGGTACATTGTCCAAGCAGCACTGGGGGCAGTTTACAAGGGCGTGTAGAGCACCTGCCTGCAGATACAGACAGGAGTCTTGTGGGCCTTCAAGTAAATTAAGTGCCTAACTCCTGCTCACATCACAGTTGGGTGCTTATCCTCTTTAGATGAGTTTGTAAGTCTGATGCTCAAGGTGAATTTTTAACTGCGTAGATAGCTTTGTGAACTTGATCCTGCAGTGAATGATGTTCTGTGGTGATTTTATCTTCATTATTGGTTGATAGATATCAAATATTTGAGGGTCATGAAATAGATTGTTACAAACCTGTTGTACGTTGAAGATCTTGGGTGAGTGAAAGACAAGCAGGCAGCCTTTTAACAATCCTTCTGCTAATTCCTGTCCTTATTCCTTGCTTGAATTGAGATTTGTATTTAGCATCCAGGGGGTTTTCCTACTGTAGCAATTAATTTCATTGTTTTAACTTGTTTTTCTCTTTGTCCCTAGGGTGTACTGGACAGATTTTCCCAAATTCAGCCTAAGCTCATCTTCTCTGTTGAAGCTGTTATATACAATGGCAAAGAACATAACCACTTGGAAAAGCTGCTTAGTGTGGTAAAAGGTATTTCACTGCATACCATCTAGTCTTAGTTATGCTGTAGTTCCGTGAGCACTCAGGGCCTGTACTGCCGCAAAAAGTGACATTTTTGACTGCTCGTGTTTGTCCTTCCTCCTTTGCAGTATCTCTGTGGCCACTTAGAATTTCAGAACTGATTTGAGTAAGAACTAACCAGTCTTCTGTGTAATTCTAACAGTCTTTTCCTAGGTTAGCTTAAATATATCATCATAAATTAGTTAGCAGTATACGTGGGGGACTGATGATACTGGTTTTTTTAAGCCCAGGTGAAGTGCTGCTGCAGACAAATGAAGTATTACAGCACTAAAGCTTGCAGATCTACACATGCGTTTTTAAAAGGCTGGCAATGTTGAGGCAACAATTTAGTCTTTTGGGGTTTCTTAACATTTAAAACTATATCCAATATTCGGTGCATCGGAATTATTTCTGTTACTTAGCGCATTATGCTGTACGATCGAATCAGACAGAGAAGACCTTTGGTTTGTGTAACTGAATGTAGGAAATAATTTTTTTCTTCTTTCTTCCAGGGCTTCCAGATATAAAAAAAGTGGTGGTGATTCCATATGTCTCCTCAAGAGAAACCATAGATATTTCTAGGATTCCAAACAGGTAATGGGAGCATTTGAGCTGTGACTGTCCTAACTAGGGATGCCGATAGCTATTGAAACTGCCTGACCTCTTGAACTTGCAGAAGCTAGGATTTAGCCAAATTACTTAGTGTGGGTACAGCTTCATACTGAAAACAGAAGTATTGTGTTGCTGCAGATGTTTTGCTTCTACAAAACCACTGTTGGTATTAATGGTTCTCAGATAAAGGCAAAATTCAATAGCATATAGCAGGGAGAAGAAAGTGGCTTCCAGAAATGAACAATTAGTAATTTGAGTGACATTTTGAGATAATTTGTTTTGCTTATTTACTGGTCTGGATTACGTGTTAGATACCTTTTGGAAATGGTTGAGTTCCAGACTTTGAGGGTCAGATTGTTCCAGTCTGCTTTGAGGTGTTAAGGCTGGCAGCTGATCATAGGTGCAGATTTATCGGCTTGATTTTGTTGTGTTACACCTCAATATTATGCTAATGTTTTATTTTAAAACAGAAAAAGGAAACAAAACAATTAGCAATTCAAACAGAGTAGAAAGACTAGGAATAAAAATAAGTCTTATAGTTTGAGTATATCATTTATTGCAAAAGAACTATTACATACAGAGGTAATCTTATATATGGGCTGGGGTAATGCTTTCAAAAAAAATTTGAAATGTTCCTTTATTCTCCTCTTATCCAGTGTCTTTTTAGAAGACTTCCTTGCTACTGGGAAAGGAGACCCGGCCCCCCAGCTGGAATTTGAGCAGCTGCCTTTCAGTCATCCTCTCTTTATCATGTATTCATCAGGCACAACAGGGGCACCGAAATGCATGGTTCATTCAGCAGGGGTATGTCTTCCCTCCTGGAGCTGCACTATCTGTATATAACTGCCTGGGTTATATTTTTCCTTTAACAGTATCATATCATAATGTACTTTAAGGAAGAATTGATTGCTGATAGTGTTTCAGTAACTTGCAGTGAAACTTCCTATTTGTATGTGACTGGTTGAAAGCAAATATGGATTAATAAGGATATAAAATAATTTGGTTTAGAGATTGGCATGGAGACCTTTCAGAGATTTCAGCTATTTCCTGGGAGCAAGTGTCTGTCACAAAAGCACTAGTAGAACTGGCCTAACTGATACTTGTAGAAAAAAAGCCAAAGAACTTGAATTGGGTGCTTGGAACTGATTTTTGGACACTGTCAAGTTGAGGCCCATAGGGAGCTTGCAGGTTTTATTATCTAGAATTTTTTTGACCTTAAACTTTACTCCCTATGTTTATCAGTTCAGAGCATGTCAATCCTCATCAATCTTTTTTTAAGGAAGGAAGCCAGAAGGTTAGCCATCTCTTTGAGTGTAGGTTTTGCTTTGTATGGAAGCTTTGCTTTAGGCAGTGTCTTGTTTTATGACAAAGGTATGTACAGTGTTACTGCCAGAATCGCCCGTGCTCACATGCTTTCCACTTTATTATTCATGTTCCAAAAGTTGTTCTAGGCAACTTACTCAAGTTCAGAAAGTGACTCCAGCCATCAGGCATAGTGTTGAAACTTTAACTCTGCCATTAGTATAGTCCTTCGTAAAAGGCAGGGCTTTTTCCCCTTAAGGCACGCAGAATGTGCTGTCTAGCACATTTGTACCAACTTGTATAAATTAACCTGCACAGCTGTTAGCCAGTGTCCATTGTTTCTGCTATTTGCTCTGAAAGTCAGGATGAGTATCTTAGGAGACCGGCTATAGAATTGTCTAGGTAGCCTGAGGGCAGGATCTCTTTCATGTTACGCCCATAGTGTGTACCTTCACGCCTCTCTCTGATGGCAAGGACTGGAGGATTTGCCCGCAGACAAATCCCATGCTGCCTGTAAACACTCTGCTTTATATATTATCAATGGGAGATCATACCGGGCAGGATGTGACATATAAAATGGTCCCTTTGGGACACAAATCCTATGTTTGTGAAGAAGAAAGGAGGAGGTATATTTTGAAGTTTGACAGCTGTTCTGAAGCTGTGCTGGCTTTAGACTGGTTAAGTACTTGCGAAGACGGATTAGCAAAATCAGGACAGGTGTTTTGTTCAACAATGCATGATAAACAGTAGGGAGATGAAAAACATAGATGTAGATCAGACAACAGGACTTTCCTCTGCAAAGTTTTTTCTCTTCCCATGTTATCTGTATGGCTGCTTAGCTTGCCCTTAATCATGCCTCTGCTCTCCATCTGGATCATCCTTTCCGTTCATACAGAGTGCCTCAGAGTTTAGGTACAGACTACTCATCCTTGCTGGGGAGGAGAGAATGTGCTGGTTTGTTGAATAGGATACGTTATTTATGAGGAGTCTGTGTTCCCACTGAGCAGCTCTGTAGTTCCTGTATTGCAGGGTGATTTTTTTTTTTTTTCCTTAAGTTCTGGTGCTAACACCTCTGGCCTAAAAGCAAATTGTTGCATCAGAGGCTTCCTTGGTTTGCATGCTTTGTATGTGTCAGTTTGAATAGGGCCTACAGTGAAATCCATGCAAAGAAATTCTTAGATGTCTTCTGCACACTTGATTGGGTTCCTCTGTTTGCTCTTGGCTTTATCTTGTTTCCACTGTAATTAATAGGAGGATCCTCATTGATTTCAACAAAAGCAGAATTAGCCCACGGTCTCTGTCTCATTTTCCATCCTCAGATTAACCGAAGTTTGGTTTTGATAGTTAAAAAAGCAAAAGGAGATGACATTTCAGTAAAGAACATTTTTCTTGCTTATTTGCAGTGCGCTTCAGTGCTGTTTTGTTACTGTACTGATCTTATAGATGCTAATAGGCAGCTTCCTTTAAATTCACAACTCGGTTTATCTAATTCTGCAGTATGTTTCTGGTCTGCTTTCTCTGCACATATTCTGTTTTCTTGACACACAGTGAAATAGCATATGTAAGTAATGAAGCCAGGTCATGGGAGATGATTTAAAAAGTAGTGCCTCAGAGGGAGTAAGATTTTTCTGGTCTTGGAAGCAAAGCTGTGTCGTATCGAACAATTGGGTGTGCTACAGAAAGACCTTTGGAGGGTTATTGAAAAACATTAGTGAGTAATTGTTATTCTAAAGTCCTAAAAACATTGGTTCTGCTTCTTACCCCATTCATACAGGCCCCTTTTCAGTTATTGCATATTCCCAACTATCTAAGGAGAGAATTTTTTTTTTCTGAAATCCTAATCGGTTCATTTCTATCCATCGTAAGGACGTGCAAGACCTGGGCTTAAATAGCTGCGCTGCTACAGACTTCTTGTGTTAACTGTAGGCAAATCGCTCTGAGGATTTTTCATGCTCAGACTCTTTCTGAACGCTGTATAGAGAACACCGCTGGTTTGCGACCGGGACCAGCAGCCATGAGTAGCCGCGCTCTCTCAGCCATGTAACCGCTTAGCACTGGTCCCTTATGTGCCGAGAGTTTGGCTCAGGAGCAGCAGTGCCTACTGATTTTTTGACACTCCAGATGCTCAGCTCTTTATCAGCCGTATGTTAAGCCCAATGAAGACAAGCAGGCCAGTAAGTTTTTATCAGCTACCAGATCTGTGTCATGAGATGCTAAATGCTTAGGATTTATTTTGAGGGTCATACAAGTCCTATAAATAAACTTGAGAGAGCATCTTGGGCCGTTAGCTCCTTAGAACAGCTATGCCTTCTACCACAATACCTTTGTTTCCAGACTGATAATTACCAGATTTTGTAGCCTCTACCTAAAGACACTGTTAAAAAAATTGCTTTTGGTTCCAAAACTGTGGAATAGCAACAACTAAATGGAGAAAAAAGAAAGCCAATATTTATTTTAATTGAATTTGACTTTTAATTTCACTACTTTGTGTGGCTCTTTCAGATTCTCCTGCAGAGGCGATGTGCTTACTTTTATAAATGGAATAATTATGTTAACACCTGCAATTCTTTTGGCAACCTTAACAGTTAAGTTAGATGCAGTGTTTCCAAATCTGGATTTTTTTTTTTTAATTTTTAGATTTAGATAATGGTAACTATAGCTAGGTGGCAGCATTGTGACAGCTTAGTGTATTCAAACAGTAGCAGGTGAATTCAGACCTGGTTCCTTTGAGTTGCAAAGAGAAAATAAGATTACTCCTTTATTTTTATGTAATGTTTTCTGCCTTTTCTCCCGAAGCATGTGCCAGTTTTATGACTCTGCCTTTTCATTTCAAATGTTTATCTGTAATCTATTTTCTTTCAGCATAAATCTTGTTTCATGCTTATGAGGCTCTTAATAGTTCCACTATAACTCCTTGCATAAATGCAAAAAACACCTTTATTTTAAAAACAACCACATTAATTTGTCACTGCAGTGAAGTGACTTAGTGAAGTAGTTTGTAAATTTATTTATCCTAACAAGTTATGCTATAATGATGATCAGAAAGGTACTTCAGTGGCATTTCCAACAAAAGAGAAAAGGAAGTAATATATTTAACTACATTATTGTTCACATTGATGCTTTGAGCTGTGAGATTTTTCACATTTCTAGTCTTTTCAATGTTTCCAAGAGCTGTGTATAGTTAGGTCTTTCGTCTCCTAGATGTTAATAGAGAAGATAGTTTGGATAAGCTGCGTTAATGTGTAACAGCTGCTGCAGTTTGTAGCAGCTCGAGGTCCTTCATTCCTCCCAGTTGCCTAGATTTACTGAAAATGAAACTCTGTCAAACGGCTTATCTTGGAAAATCTGACTGATAAAAGCATGCTGTTAAAATTATAGCCTGCATGGAGTACTCAGCAACTCTGATGGCTGGGCAGAGTTGGAAGTGAAGGAAGTTATTTATTCCATGGATCACAAGTGATGTGCAGTGGGAACTGCTGAGGTCTAATGAGAGAGGCTGAAAAGTTATGTGAGAAAATGGAGAATGCAATTGCTGCTGCTGTAGATAGGCCCTGGGATTTACCTCAGCTGTGGTTAAAAGGAGATACTTGCCTGTAATCCTGGAGTACACCCTGCGAAGGATTGACAACATTAGGTTTTTTTGAAGTCTTAATGTGCTGTCAGGGTTTTGCTTTTCATTTATGTGAACTTACATTTTTCTTTCGCTATGTTTTTTCAGGGTACGCTAATACAGCATCTGAAGGAACACATTCTTCATGGCAACACGACCAGCAATGACATTATTATGTACTATACAACGGCAAGTGTGGCTTATTAAGGCATTTTAAAAAACACTTTCATGTATTTTTCTTATAAAGATGGGAGAGCTTTTCCTACAAATCTATAAGTACATTTTAATGTATTTTTAATTCTTGTTCTGCAAGGGATTGTCCTACTTAACCGAGTTTAAAAAAAAGTGGAATAACAAAATGCAACAGGGACCTTTCTGATGAAAGGTCAAACCCATGTTAAATGTTTCTGATCTAATTAGTGAGGAAAATTGATTTTTACAGTCTCTTAGGTTTATTGATCTAACTACCTCATCAATATCACCTGCAAAACAGGCTCCACCTTCCTGCATTACGCAAGGCTTGACCATGCTGAAGATGAGAATTTCTGTTATGTCTTTGTTTTGGTGGGGAGGAAAGAAGCTGCACAACTTTAAGTTTAGTAAAGGAAAGGGAATAAAACTGATCTATGTAGGCGTTCAGTTATGTGGTGTGGGTTTTTTTTTTCCTAATGCTGTGGTAAAGAAAATTATACCAAAGTCTTCTATTACTGTAACAGTTCAAGAAGGCTAATGTCTTTCCTCATGGGCTTCTGAACTTTAACACTACTAGTCAGTTTGTAATATCTCCAGTTTTGGGACAGGTGAGAGGATAAACAGTGCTCCAGCCTTATTTTCCGATTCCTAAATAATATGATTAGACATATTCAGCAGAGGTGGGCATAAACTCAAGTGTTGGTTTAACAGTTTCTTAAAGCAGGAAAACTTTGGGCAAGGAAAGTGGAGGGGAAGACAGCACCTCTTGCATAAGGGCAGGGAGCATGCTTTGGTCCAGATGATTCTGCCAAGAGCTACACCTGTCCATCATTTGCTAGTTGCCCGTAGCTCCTCTACCAGCATACGACAGCAAGCAAAACTCCTGATCCTGTGATAGAGTTGCTGGGAAAGCGGACAGCTAGCTGACAAAGATAGAAACTAATGTAGGTATTTTCTCTTTTCCAGACTGGCTGGATGATGTGGAATTGGTTAGTGACTGCACTTGCTACAGGAGCATCAGTGGTCCTGTATGATGGATCTCCTCTAGTTCCATCACCAAATGTGCTCTGGGACTTGACTGACAGACTCGGGTATGTAAACAAGATTACATGGAAGGATGATGGTCTTTGCTCCTGTTACGATGACTGCATACACATAACCTCATTAAAGGTGTCATTCCCTTGGTCAGAAACTACTATGTAGCATGATATAGTTTATCTTTTGGCTCAGCCTTGAGTGGAACTACTTTTTAAAATTTTGTACTAAAACAGTCTTTGAGAGAGAGCAGAAGAGAGAGAGCTGATTGTTTCAAATTTGAGTCAAGTATTTGGATTCCAAGCAAACAAAGAATTTTGGTTCAATAGTCAGTTTTCAAGAGCAGCCTTTTCAAAAGGCAGTAATTGGGAGCAATCTGAAGAGTAATTTCTGAGCACACTCAGAACTTAGAAAATAAGAATCCTTTATTTCAAGCGGCTCAACATAAGACTCAATATAGCACTTTGACTTAGACATAAATTGACTGGAAGGGCTCAGCAGGGTTGCTTATATTTTCATATTTTGGTTTTTAATCTGTAATGCCTAATTCTCCCTGTCAAGCTATTCATTAACTCTTTTACACAGTTCTTTGTGCCTAAAAATGCTCACAGTGCCCTCTCTCGAAGCCTAGAGAAATGGCAGGTATGGGATAAACAGCTGTAAAATCCTGTGGTGGCATTTAGCTTTGTACCCTGGTTAAACTTCGATTTTTTTTTTTTTTTTTTNCTGTTTATACTTGTTTTTTTTTTTTTTTTTTTTGTAATTTCCCTATTTTGCCAATTGGATGAGAGGAGTAGGTCTGAATGATATTACTGGTAAAATAATGAGTCTCATTTTTAACTGATAATTAAAATTAATTAATTTGTGGTGGAAGGTGGATGCCAAAAGATTCACTTTGTGACTCTTGATAATTAATGATTTAAACTTCACTCTGTGTTTTGTGACATGTAATATTTAAAGACTGACATTTTGTCTCTGGCTATTATAATTGAAGGTTAATGCCTAGTCAGAATGCTTCCAGTAAAAAAAAAAAACAACTCACAAAACAAACCCACAAACTTAAGATACCCCCCACCCCCCAAAAAAAACCCCAGTAGAACAGGCAAAAATTTAGAATTGAGAAATAACACAGCTTATTTTTAAGCATTGTTTCTACATGCCAAAAGTAAGTGAAGATAACTGAAATGTGTCTGCATGTCTCACTTTTGTAATCTGGTGCTAAAAGCGGTGGCCATCTGTGTGGTACTTCATAATGCAGTCTGTTCCCAACTCAGTCATATGTTACATATTTAAAAAAAAAAGGCTTCAACATGTTAAGACTACCTTACTTCTCTGAAGATGTACCATACTTTCCCATATTCTTATAATATCAAGATATCTCATAGTGCATGAGAAGAATTACTTAAGTGGACATCAATTAAAGATCTGTTCAAGTGGACGGTATTTAGTCAACATCCACCAATTACATAGCATTTGGAAGGAAATAATAGCAGACTAGGCTCTACATGTGCTGTAGAGGAAGTGTCAAAGAGCTTAAAAATAAACAGAGAAGTATTATGTATTCTAACTGTAAAATAAGCAATAATTTAAAGCATGGAAGGAAAGTAAGATATTACACAAGAGTAAAAATAGTTCATGTGATTGTGGTACATGATAACTGGAGGAGCAGCACATTTCTGTGGGCTCTCGTGGTGCTGTTCCCACGTACCTGATCAATTGCTCCGTGCACCAACGTGTTGTGCAAATAGCCTGTCCCCTGTCCTTACCCAAGAGGTGGCGGCCTCTCAGTAACTGTCATCCACCTAAATGGCAGAGGAAGACATCCCCTTTTGATAGTTGATAGTGTTGAAACAGCTCTTTCTCCATTTCTGAAACTGTATTATCATCTCAGGAGCTGTTCTGCTTTCCATCTTGCCTTTGGAGTAAAAGCAAAGATAGCAGGATCTTATTTTAAGTTCTACCGATGTATGTATTGCCCATTTTCTGTGCACTCAGACTCCATCCCTTATCCTTATCTGTCTCTCTGCATTTTCTTGAGTGAGTTTATTGCTGTAATATAAAATGAATTAGCAGATGGCAGGGAAGAGGATTTCCTGAAAGTCAGCAGAAACATTAAACCAGCACTTCCATCAATAGAGTAGGGAAGGGGTACAGCCTTCATTTCAAGTTTTAATTATGTTGTACTGGAGAGCTCTAAAGACAGTTTTTTGCAAGGGTGGAATTCAATTGTTCAGTTAGCGAGGCCGGATTTCATGTTCAGGTAGGCACCTGCAACTCAGACTTTCGACAGTGGAAACTGAACAGGTATCTAACAGAAAAATCACTGGCTGCTGTCCTCAGAGTGAAGTATTCTTTGTTAAACTGTGCCCTGAAGTGGCAAAATTTTTATATGTAAGCGTGTAACAAGGCAGCAGTTTTGTGTTAAACAGCTTAGTGGCAATTATGGCCCATTAATAAAGTAAATGGTGTAACATTTTGTGATGTCTTTGGCGCATTCTGCGGTTATGAATTCCTGTAAATGAAAGTGAACGTTTTCCACGAGGTGGGAAAACTTTGCTTAATATTTAAAGATAGAATTGAAAGTCTCAAAGCTGCAGAAATGGCATGTGATCTGACTAATTCTGATTGCTCAAAAGGATGTGCCTTGCGCTTAGCCTTAAGAGAGTGCATTGCTTGACTAATCAATGTACAGAGTGTCTACAGCCTCTGCTTACTGCAGTGGGAATTGCAGGTCTTTAGAATCTTAGCATACTTAGATATGCAAAACATCTAAACTTTTTTCCCTCTAGGATCACCATCCTTGGAACGGGTGCAAAGTGGCTGGCTGTGCTAGAAGAGAAAAATTTAAAACCATGTAAGCTTCAAAAAGCTATTGAATCCCTTCCATCCTCCCTCCTGCGTTTCCTTTCCGGGGTCTGGCCCTGTATCTTGTCACAAAGTCCTTTATGTAATTATTCTGGATTGTAGTGCCAAATAGTTACAAACTCTTGTAAAAATTCTACCTTAACCTATTTTGTTGACTTCCTCCTTTTTAAGGTGAAACACACAATCTCCAAACACTCCACACTATACTGTCTACAGGATCACCGCTCAA
>VYZW01009184.1:32036-46789 GCA_013401315.1 Balaeniceps rex | reverse complement strand
GCCCCGAGCGCCTGGAGAGCGGGTGCCCCCCGCCCCCTCCCCCCGCTGCGGGGCCATGCCGGGACTTGTAGTCCTGCGGGGGGCGAGGGGCCGGGGCGCGCCCCGAGCCCGGCTCTTGGCGGCGGGGGGCGGGCCGGGGGTCCCGCCCTGCCCGGGTCTGAGCTGCCCCTCCGGCCTCACCGCGTGGCGTGGCCCGGCAGGCGGGGGGCGAGTCGGTGCTGTGTCATTAAGATGGCAGTGGTCCCTTCTCCAGCCGTCTCCACCCCGCTGGCATCCCTGCTCCTCCCTCCCTACCCCCGCCTGGCCTAGGCGGACCTGGGGAGGCCCAGGCGGCGGGAGGGCGAAGTCCCCCTCTTGGCCTTCTCCGCAGGCGCCCATCCGGGCCGTGCCCCAGCCCACCAGAAGAAATGGGCTGTGGCTGGAAGACATGGGTCCTTCGAGGAAGCAGCGCACGGCAGCCTGGCTCTCTTTCCCTCCCCAAGCCCCACAGTGATGCCTGTCCATGCGCTCCCCGCTCTGACTCTGTCCCAGCTGCTTAATGGTGGGAAGCAGGCTGAGGGCTTCTTAGTGTTTTCCCTCTTTTCCAGCCTCTGTATTTGGGTCCCTCGCCTCTTCGATTTAAAAAGGGTATCTCTGCTGAATGAGTGTGGCATTTTCCAGGTGCTTGTGGGATGGGGAGGGCTGATTCTGTATCCATTTCAGAGCCACTCACAAGCTTTTGAACGCATCAGCAAAAATAAACAGTTGTCTGTTAACCTTCCTCGCACTGTAGTTTGGCAAAGTTCCCTATGGCACTGGGAATTACGCTTTCAGACAGGGTGGCATGGTTTTGTCGGTAACGATTGTACCGTGCTCTGAACGTGTGAACTGTGCGTGCTAAGGGCCTTTTGCAAGATAAGCTTCTGAGGAAGCTCAGGCTTTCCTGATTCGGTAGCATCCTGCCATAAATGAACAGGCAAATAGATTTTCAAATACATCATGTTGACAGGAGTACCTGTTCTTCTGGGACAGCCAGGCTGGGGCTTGCCATCTTATTTCTGACTAGCCACTAAGTGGCTGGTATGTAGGGATGAGCTGTAGCCATGATTTAATGAATAATGAATAGTGTTTGTAGAGGTAAGTCTGTGCCTATCCTAGCAGTTGGAATGGCATTCTTTACCACCCCCTTTCAGTTTTTCTCTCTCCTTCCTTCCAGGAGTCAGATGGCGGCTTGTATATCTGCATGAACACGTTCCTGGGCTTTGGGAAGCAGTATGTGGAAAAGCACTATCAGAAAACAGGCCAGCGGGTCTACCTGCACCTCAAAAGAACACGTAAACCGGTAAAAAATAAAAATACATACGATCAAACTTGTTCTGAAATGGAGAGCTGGGCTATGTCTCTGTATTCAATCAGATACAGAGTTTTCTCTCCTCAAATGTAACTGACGTTTTTCTTGGTGAATTGAGGTACACCAGTTCTTCAGCTCTGCTTATGTTGAATTGTTGTATGGATTGCCCACCCGATTTCTGCCCGGCCTCTTTCTGTTTTCAGAGTAGTTTAATTTCAGTCCTTAAGGCTTGCCACAGCTTGCCTGTCCCCCTAACTCTATTTCCTTATTTCTTCTCAATGCGATAGAAGGAAGAAGACACCAACTCCAGTGCTGGGGACCCCCCAAGGAAGAAACCAACTCGCTTGGCTATTGGTAAGAAAGCACTTGTGTACTGTATCATCCTTGTTGTTTTGGACCAACTCCTCTGGAGCTGCCTGGCTTCATGGCACGTCTGTTTTGCCTTTCTTCTTCTGGGCTAGTTGCAGCTAGTATCCCCGATGGAATTCAAGCTTCATGTTCACTAGCATGTCTTAGGTGGGCAGTTACTGCAAAACAGTTGTTGAGGTGGTAGTTTTGTTCTGTGTTCAAAGCTGCATCATGATTTCTGTACCTACCTATGTTTTGTATCCTCTCTTAACTCTGTATGCCTGACAGCTTGGTGTCGGTATAACCAGTGTGGGGCTGTTGCTTTATATGGATGCATCCGGTGTGGGGCTGAAGTAAGTTTGATGAAATGTGTAGGTCTGAGAAGAGTAAGTTTGATGTTTCTGATAGAAAAACTGGTTTTTAAGCTTCTGAGAAATTGAACTGGTGTTATTTATATAGATGGGGAAGAAATTACTGGTAAATGCTGTTTTAACACTTTTGGCTCGATAGTTCTTTGAAATACAAGGCTGATACTGGAGGAAATACATGTGAACATTAAAATATTAAAAACAAGCCCTTTTTTGGAAGAACAGGGCTGCTGTTCCATTACTTTCTTGCAGCAACTGCAAAGGCTGTCATGGCAATAAGATGCTGCTTATTTGGAGCAGTCTTGGCTAGTAATTTCCGAACCATTATGGAGATCCATAAAGCAGAGGATAGGAACATTTTTTAGCAGTAAGAGGTTCTTGGCTTGCTGGAAGCTGACCACTAGAGGGAAATCCAGAACATGAACCATGCATGTCTTGCTTTTTTGCTCACTTTTTCCCTGGCTGTGCCGTTGTGTAGCAGATGCCTGGTGACTCCACTGCTGCCACAACACAAACACCAACATTAAGACTTTCAGCTGCTCCCTGTTTTTATGGTGAGGTGAATGGAGTCCCAAAGGTCAATTCTAGCAAAATTGAGATTAGAATCTACGTTTCTTCAGATAGCCGGTGCTTTTATGTATATGATTATGCTGCTTTTGGAGAGATGAGGCCCAGTCTGCGTTACGAGTTATTTCTGCATCCTCAATTCTACAAAGGTCTTGAGACAAGTGTTGTCACTGGGTCAGCAAATAGCTGCCTGTGATAACAGCTTAGTGGCGTGAATGGAGCCGGAGAGAATAAAAGAAAGTATTAGTCCTGTGAGGCAGTGATCTTAAATCCAGGAGAGATTTTTTTTTTTCTTGTTTTTTAGCTAAGCTGTGGTGGTTTAGCTAATCCTGACATGGGAGATCTTTTTTAAGTACTAGAAGGATTTAGTAGCTTTTCCTACATTTTTGTCATTGGCTGCAAAATGTAGCCCTTGATCTCTCTGTACCTTAGCTTCCCTCTCCACGGGAAAAAAAATCTGTAGTGCTTGCCTCCCTTGCCCACATGTTCGTTGAACGATTTTTGGAGTTTGTGACGCTTAGATACAGCAATGGAGAGGGAGGCAGCGTACCTCATGGCAAGCTGTGTGCTGGGGTGCGGAGGGCAGCTAGGAGGCAGTCTGCTGGCTGAAGACCCTCTTCCTCATCTGG
Organism: Balaeniceps rex; assembly: GCA_013401315.1. NCBI lineage: Eukaryota > Metazoa > Chordata > Aves > Pelecaniformes > Balaenicipitidae > Balaeniceps > Balaeniceps rex. The sequence goes on along the minus strand of VYZW01009184.1, from coordinate 43,547 downwards.
AGCTTCAGAAGGTTCACATAACCACCCGAGGGGACCTCACCAGTAGAGTTCAGGAATTGTGTAATATTCTGAAGGATTGTGTATTGCTTTACTCTTTGAAGTGGTGACAGGAGATCTCTGGCATGTGCTGAAGAGGCACAGAAGAGGATTATCTTGGTATGTTGTTGCATGGTGCTGGTGGCTGTTCTCAGGTATTTCTAAAATCACTCAGGCTTGCAGTGTCTGCATTCATACATGGCAGTTTGTGCATAGTCTAAAACATGTAGGTATTTGAGGGGAGAGTTGCAGGAGATATTGTGGGAACCGGGTATTTTTGTCAATGCTTTAACTAAATGCCATAATGGTTATCAGAACTGTGTCGCACACAGGATTCTTAAGGCTGAGGGATTAAACAGCAAAAACTCGTATTCCCTTCAGAGATTTGTTGCAGTGACAGATCTTCAGAGATCTGTTGCAGAGATCTACTGCAGTCACAGCATGCCATTTTTAAAGAAATAAAGGAAATTCAGTTAAAAAAACCCAGGGGGTTAAGGCTGCTAGTAAGCAATGTGTCTTCCGCCTGTTTCCTTCTGGGATATGAAGTGTCAATGCTTGGAGAACAGGAAAGGCCAAGGTTTTTCCCTGAGTACCTACATAAATCAGAAACCGTTCCCTCCAACTGCAAATACTACTTTTTGGTGACCATCCATCATGACTCTTGACAACTGGCAAATAACCTGTTATGTATGGAACTCCCATTTCTGTTGGGAAACCTCTGGAAAACATGGCTAGGTGGACATGAGAAACTGTTAGCACTATACCTTTCCTAAGACTTTCTGTAATTCTGAATGTTCTGGTTCCAGAGGAACTCCTGGTTCTCCTTGCTTAAGTTCAGGACTCTGAACTGTTCTTCCTGGAAGAGGCAAGAAGCAGAGCCAGGCTCCTTAAAGATGCTGGTAGAGTAGACCTTTGAACAGGGTTAGAATATGACCTCTTCATGCACATATCCATTCATTATCTTGGATATACTGGGAAGGATGAACAGCAATGCTTTATCATGGCTCTGTTCTGGCGACTGTCTCTCTAGAGCAGGTCTCTTTTCTGGTTGTAGTCAGGGTCTGGAGATTCCTTCCAAGCATCTGTAAAAAGAGCAAACTTATTGTCGCTAGGCTTATATTTGCTCCTGTGAAGTCCACACCTCCAGTAGAAACTTTGGGATCCAGAAATAGAACAAAGATTGTGGATTGTTGATCTAGAGCTTTGCCTTAGTCACAGTGCTTTATTTCATGTAAGCTATGGGCAAAGAGGCCTTGGAAACTATTTTGTTTTACCTGTTACTGCAATGTTTTTTCTTCCTGTAGGTGTAGAAGGTGGATTTGACATTACAGAGGAAAAGTTTGAATATGATGAAGATGTAAAAATAGTAATTTTGCCAGAGCATTTGGATATTCCTCGTGATGGGCTGGAGGGACTACCAGACATGGTCAGAGACAGGGTATGTTTGGTGGAGGGCTGTGTTTTCTATTGGTAAGGAGGAAACACACCATTCAGAGAAGGAACCGCTGTCCTGTAAAAGGGATCCTGCAGAGCTGCTGTGAAGTCTCAGCTTGGAGTAAGCAGGGTTGTTCTGCACCTATACAGCGCTTTATATTACGGGGCCCTGGCTTGTGACTAGGCTCCTGAATGTTGCCCTAGCACAACTGACTGGCTGATCTGAGCCTAAATGTGGAGTGTTGTGGCACTGGAAGCTTCTCTCCTTGTGCCCTTCATTGTTTTTTCCTGCTGTCCTGATTCCAGATTGCCTGTGCAGTCGAGGCCATCCTGACAGCAGATTCAGCCTCACGGAAGCAGGAGGTGCAGGCTTGGGATGGGGAGGTTCGGCGTGTATCCAAACATGCTTTTTCCCTGCACCAACTTGAGAATGATGTCCGTATCCCACCATGGTGAGCATAGTACTGAAACTAGCTGTGTCGCTCTGTATCCCAGACCCACCCTTATCACCTCCTTCTCCTGTCTTGGACTGCAGCAGCAGATGAGACTTCTTTTGTGAGTCTCTGAGTGTTCCTTGTCATAGTAAATTCAGGGGAAATGGCATACTAAGGTATTTCAGGATGCTCAGTGTTCTGAAGTAAAAGAGGAACAAGATTGCTTATACTATGGTCAGTGGGTAGTAATGGAGAGGGCTTAGGAGGCAGAACCCAAAGGTTTTCACCCTAATCTCTTTTCCTGTGTTTCTTGTCAACAGTGGCTGGAAGTGCAGCAAGTGTGACATGAGGGAGAACCTGTGGCTGAACATGACCGATGGAGCCATCCTCTGTGGTCGGCGCTATTTTGATGGCAGTGGTGGCAACAATCATGCAGTCGAGCATTATCGGGAAACTGGCTACCCACTGGCTGTGAAACTGGGAACAATTACTCCTGATGGGGCTGGTGAGAAGGGGGATCCTGTGAGGGTTATAGATGCCAGGCACCACTCGGGCTGACTGTGGTCTCTGACAAGGGAAGTCAGAGAAGATTTCCAGGAATTAGGCTGGCGTTGCCCATCTTATGACCTGGAACGTTCAATGTCATCCTATCATGAACTTTTCCACTCTGACCTGCTTCTTGTGGCAGGCAAAGAACCAGCTGATAAAACCTTGCCTTCCTCCTCCCCTCCCTTGTAATTTGGAGGGTTTTAGAATAGTTATCCAGGTTGCCATCTTGTTTTCTGTGGTGGGATGTTTATCAAAGAATTTTGTCTGCAAAGCCTGACTAGAGAGTGTATGGCACAGTAACCCACTTTTCTCACTCCAGACATACATGTACCTCTGTACCTTGATCAGTGACGAAGTTGTTTCTTGTCACATGTTTTGGAGGAACCTCAGTATTCTGTCTTGTCATGCTACTCTCCTGGGAAAGGAGAGAAACCCCAGCTGCTCAGTTTGACAAAAGTCCCAGTTCTGAGCACTCTGTTCTCTTCATCCAGCAGTGAATGTTAGATCACAGGCCATTATAAGTCTCTCCTTTTCCTCTGTGTTCCTGCATAGATGTCTACTCCTACGATGAGGATGACATGGTGTTGGATCCCAACCTGGCAGAACACCTTGCTCACTTTGGGATTGACATGCTCAAGATGCAGAAGGTGAGGCGGGGGGAGGTTGTCCTCCATAGGGCTGGAGGGGGAGAAGAGCGACTCTGAGGTGTCTTAGCTGGATCCCAGCTTTCTGTGGCTATGCAGAACCATTCCTGGTGGAGAAACCCTGTTTTTTGTCAGGCAGAGAGTTGTCTTATCTGCCTCTCTTCTTTCATTGCCTTTTTTGCCTTTCTTTCCTGTCCCTCAGGTTTATTTCCTTGGGGTTCTGTGTCAGTACTGTGGGCAGGGAGGTTCCCAGGCACTGAGCTTTGTTCCCTAGATTCAGTGTTAGCATGTGATTTCTGTGCCCCTTTACAGGGGATGGTTCAGATATCTCCCATGTTTCTTCTCATTCCTCTTTCTGTCCCAGGTATTCAAATATTAGAAAACAATTGTTGTATCTTCCTCCTCTTCTAATTTAATAAAACAGAATGGATTTGACTCTGAGTTTCTCAACAGTATTGCACTTTTCACACCTCTCATGTTCCTTTGAGTTGTCTTTTGAGGGTTTTCCCTGTTCTTTCCCTCCACAGACAGACAAGACAATGACAGAACTGGAAATAGACATGAACCAGCGCATTGGGGAGTGGGAGCTCATCCAGGAGTCTGGCGTGCAGCTCAAGCCCCTCTATGGGCCTGGGTACACTGGTATCCGTAACCTGGGCAACAGTTGCTACCTCAATTCTGTGATGCAGGTGCTGTTCAGTATCCCAGACTTCCAGAGAAAGTAAGTGAGCTTAATCACTCCTTTCCATTAGCCTGGGATCCCCTGGGATCAGTACAAGGGTCTCCTAGAGCTGGGAGCTTCTGTTGCAGTAATCAGGCTCAGAACTGTGTCTTTACTAGGTGAACCCATATGTCCCTTAGATTGCTCTGTTTTGCTTTGCAGGTACGTGGACAAGCTGGAGAAGATATTCCAAAGTGCACCTTCGGACCCCACACAGGACTTCAGCACACAAGTGTACGTAGAGTTTTGGTGAGAGAAGGAAGGCTGAGGCTGCCTGGGTGCGTCCCCTCTGCGCTGCTACAGTGTGCTTTGCTGCAGGTTTCTCCCTCAAGCCTCGCCTCTCTGTTTCCATGTCCATCACCAGAGACACTGATCCTCAGTGATCAATAAGGATCTAAGCCAGGAAAGTTCAGCTGAATGCCCTAGATGGAGAGGACAGAGAGCACGTCAGTGTTCATGAGAGGCTCTTAAATGTATTATGTGGGGAACGCAGTACCATCTGTTACCACGGGGGGATTTCTGGTAGGCATATTCTGTCTGCGTAACAGCAAAAAGGTGCCTGCTCTCTGCAACAGAGGGCGATGGCTAAGAGCAAAGAAATACATAGATTTAGGCAACTTCATTCTCAGTGGACAATTTATATATGCTTAAAGAGGCTTCCTGCAAGAGGTATTGTGCAAGCAATAGCAGGAGAATATACAGAAGAAGGAACACAAGATTTGGGAGGGTGTTGCATTCTAAATAAATGAATTCTGTGCTACATCTGCTCTAAAAGAGCAAAGCAGTATATGGAGGTTTGGGGTGGAGGAATGGAAGGTGGCATTTGTGGAAGGGAGTTCAGCGGTAAGGGAGGATTCTAAATTTGGACAGCCTGGGGTGAGGTGTTCACTGAGGAGGGGATTAATTTGAGACAGCCAGAAAGATTTGTGCCTGGGCAAAGGGAGGAATTAGTAGGGTTTGGTTCCAGACAAATTGCAACAGTGATGGGGAGGGACTGGAGTAAAGTGGAATAGTAGGAGAGTCTGAGCATAGGAGGAAATCACTGAACGTTACTGTTGTCCATTAAGTGCCTCATGCAGTCATTCTTGATCTTTCCCCTGGGAAAATGTGATCAGTCTGCTCACAGCAATGCTACTTCTGGCTCAGACAATTTCACTCTGCCCTGTTGTCTCCTGCACAGTCAGTCGGATACGCTGCTACTTTACTCACGTCAGGCTGCAGCTTAGTTTGTCTGTTACGCAGCTGCTGTATGGCTCAGCACCAGCTGCCCTTCTGTGGGGAAAAAGAAGCTGTTTCTTTATGTTCTCCCCACCATGCAAGCAATGGTTGAGATTGGTGCCCAGAAGTCCTAGTAACTTTCAACTCAATGTCTCTTGGGACCAGAAAGCGGACCAAGATACGATGATCTTGGCTGGTGTAGCAGAGAAAGCTGATCTCTGAGAGATTGACAGTCCATGGCAATGTTAAAGCTGGATGGGTTGATGTGGCTCCTGGAGTATGTGGGATGGCAGAAACCTTTTTGATGCTAACAGTGACTTCTTTATCATTCCAGAGCCAAACTGGGCCATGGATTGCTTTCTGGGGAGTATTCAAAGCCAGCTTCTGCGGATGGGGAACAGCAGCCTGATCAGAAGGTGAGACTTGGATATGGCATCCTCATGATGTGTGTGTTGCATGAGGCATTGTGTGTGTTACATGGGGACAGAGAGAGAACCCTTTCTGAAGACATGTTCCAGGGCCTTGTCACCTGAAGAAAAGCACGGCTAAGGGTAGAGTGCTACATGCCAGGACGCATGCTTAGCAAATTATGACCACCTTCCTCTTCCACCTTGTTATTTACAGGGTATGCAAAATGGCATTGCTCCACGCATGTTTAAGTCCCTCATTGGAAAGGGACACCCAGAATTTTCCACTAACCGGCAGCAGGATGCCCAGGAATTCTTTCTGCACTTCATCAACATGGTGGAGGTAATGGTTGAGTCTATCTGTCAAATCATGGCAAAGCCTGGCTTTGTTTTCTCCCCACAGCAGGGGGTGAGGAGTGGAGGTGAGAAGCTGGCAATCGGAGCAGAGACAGGGAGAGAACACAGGGAAATGGGCAGCTAGCACCTGTGGGAGCAGAGGAGAGATGCTTGGCCTTGTTTTCAGGGCTGATTCCTTGGAGGAGTCTCTCTTGGGAATGGCACAGCTGGAGGTGTAAATTATCTTCTTTAGGAGCAGGAATGGCATGGGTTCCTGGGGTACAGAAGCTGGGTCTAGTTTACTCTTTGCTGTCTTTTCCAGTGGACTGGATACAGAAGTGAATACTCTTTAGCCATGTCCTGTGTGGAACCGCTGCTACTGCAGGTAATTATTTCTGCCATTCTGATGTTACATCTATCCTTCTAATCTCTCTTTCTTCAGAGGAACTGCCGCAGCTCGGAGAACCCTAATGAGGTCTTCCGTTTTCTGGTGGAGGAGAAGCTGAAGTGCCTGGCCACAGAAAAGGTGAAATATACCCAGCGTGTGGACTATATCATGCAGCTGCCCGTGCCCATGGATGCTGCACTCAACAAAGGTCAGTAATGTGCCAAGGCCAGAACAGTAGCAAACATTGTGCTTGGATATTGTACTTTTATTACAGAACTCCTTAAATGAGAAAGGGACTTCCTCAAGGACTGGCTTTGCCAATTCTGAAGCCAGATCGATCCTTCACCTGCTTTTGTGGGATCGGGCTGATTTCTTCAGAGGTGGCGTGACACGGTGATGTCGCTCTAGAACCTTTGCCTCCGACACCACAAGCTGGGCTGTGATTCAACAGCAAAACAGGACTGCAGTAGCAGAACAGCGCTCTGGAAGACGTTGCCTACTTTGTGCTCCGTTCTTGATGGCGTGTATCTATAGGCCTATTCTGCTTCTGGGTGTAGCTTACACCAGTTGCTTTGTAGGTACCTAGAGGTAGTCCTTGACTCCTCTGCTTTATTCTCTAGATGAGCTACTGGAATATGAGGAGAAGAAGCGGCAGGCAGAGGAGGAGAAGCAGCCACTGCCTGAGCTGGTGCGAGCCAAGGTGCCTTTCAGCTCCTGCCTAGAGGCCTATGGAGCTCCAGAGCAGGTGGATGATTTCTGGAGCACAGCCTTGCAGGCCAAGTCTGTGGCTCTCAAGTGAGTGTGTGTGAGTTACCAGCCAGGCTATGGCAAACTGGCAATAGCTGCATCTTTGGGGACTTCTTTTAGTTGCTTGGGGAAGAAGTGTTCCCAAAGCTTTGTAGGCCTCCACACCCTGCACCCATGGAACACTGAAGCAGAGGGGGAACCAGTCTGCCAGTGCTGAAGTGATTGCCCCCAAGGCATTACAGTGGGCAGAACAGCAGTGCTAGTGAAATCCTTACCATCAGATTTCAGTTGCTGAGGGGCTATGAAAATACAGTGATATTCCAGAAAACTAGCAGCTTTTATTCTAAATTCAAAATTGAGCTTTAAAATCAGTATGACAGTATGGCAACACGGGTCTTGCATGGTCTCTAACATTTCTTCAAAGGAAGTTTTTAGCTATTAAAGTTTGAGCAAAACACTGAGTGTAACAGATGTGTGAGTTAGTTATAAGAATGCTAACTTAAATGCTAATAGAAAGGTTTAAAAAACAGCTTTAATTTGTCTCACTGCCTGCAGCACATGCGACAGTGCAAAGGTGTAGTGAGAAGATTACAAACTTAAGCAGCTTCCTGCTGTGATGCTACTGACTGTTCTTCTGCAGTGTAGTAGTCCTCAAAGAACTGGAAGTGTTTTTCTAACAAATATTCTGTTATTAAGCAACAGCTACTATAAATGAACAGTCAGTAACGCGATCACATTGAAAAGTAACATTTTGTTTTGCTTTTAAGTAGGGAGTTGTGTTCAAACACTTTGTAAGAATTAGCACTGAATATTTACCGTTGGTTAAATTAATTTTACAGCATGTTACAATTATCCCCTGATAATAAGTATCTGTCTCTCTTATTACTGCTTCTCCCTTCACAGACATTCCCTTGTGTTTCATAGGTTTCAGACACCCTCTCTCTCAAATTGTCTAACTAAATAATGTTCAATCAAATTCAGTTAGCTTAAAATTCACTGCTTCTGTTTTGTATCCGAAGGAGTGCTCTTGTGCTTGAAAGCTTGTCAGTTCCTGCAGCTGTATCTGTTGGCCTAATAAAAGGCATTATTTCCTCTACACTCCTTAAGGGTTAGACTTTTAATTAAGTACTAAAATCTGAAGAGGCTTGTAAAATACAGGATGGGAAGGTAGAGAACATGTACTATTTTTCCTCATCCCCCAAGATTTTGTAAATGTTGGATTCCATCTCATCTTGTCAGAGCATCTGCTTTAGAAATGGTTCTGGTTTTGAGGGGCTTTAGGCTCGGCATAGGAGAGTTGCACAGATATGTGTACCGCCCCTTAGAACATGTCTCCACCCTACTCACTGATTTCTTGAATCAACTAGGTGCCCTCAGTCATTGCTGCCAAAGTAAATAAAGTATCATTTATCTCTTTCAGAACAACACGGTTCGCCTCTTTCCCGGATTATCTGGTGATCCAGATCAAGAAATTCACTTTTGGTCTGGACTGGGTGCCCAAAAAGCTTGGTAAGAAGGATGAGAAGTACAGAGTATATAGGTATTGGGAGTCGTATATGGGTATTGTGGTCATTACTGCAGAGGGGAAAGTAACTACCCCAAAAGGAGCTGCAGACTGTAGTGTGTTGCATCCCCAGCGACTTACCCTTCTAGATCTCCCAACCAAGTCCTTTGTTTCTGCCCCTATGGGGAGGCTGAGCAAGACTGTATCTTGCAGATGTCTCCATTGAAATGCCAGAGGAGCTGGATATCTCTGCACTGCAGGGAACAGGGCTGCAAGACGGAGAAGAAGAAATGCCAGACATCGCACCCCCACTGGTGACACCAGACGAGCCCAAAGGTAGCCTGGGGTTCTATGGCAACGAGGACGACGACTCCTTCTGCTCCCCTCACTTCTCCTCTCCGACATGTTAGTGATTCTCCTCCTCTCTTCCTGATGCCTGACTCATTTCCTTGCTCTCCTTGTCTTGTCTCCCATGCTAGCGGTATCCACCTGCTCAGCCTTTCCCCGTTCCTCTGTCAGTGAATGCTGGCTGCCTCCCTTGCATGCCTGTTATGCAAGGGTGTTATGCAAGGGAGTTTGTTGATTCCTGTTCTGTGGAAGATGGGGAGATGGCATGTCTAGTGCATTTAGAGGGGGCAGAGCTGGGGTTTATACAAGATTTAACTGGTAGAGGTATTTTATTTTCACAAAATGCAGTGAGGGGTGGGGTTTGGAGGGTAGGGAAGAGCCAGCGCTCCTGAGTTCGTGCATTGAATCCTTTTGTTCCCTGGGGTGCCTGTGTGTGAGACTGCGCTTCTGAAGAAGAAAGGTAGCAAAGGATGAGAAGAGCAGAGAGACAGAACTTGAGTGAAACGCAGCCAGGAAACGGTGGCTTGGGGGGCTGTGTGACACTGCACAAAATGGAGCAGGCAGGGTTGGGTGGGAGTGGGTGGCTCTAATCTCTGTCTTCCCACAGCACCCATGTTGGATGAGTCGGTGATTATCCAGCTAGTGGAGATGGGCTTTCCCATGGATGCCTGCCGCAAAGCCGTGTATTACACAGGGAACAGTGGGGTTGAGGCTGCCATGAACTGGGTCATGTCACATATGGATGATCCAGGTATGAGACCGCATGGGCATGGTGAAGCTTATGGCATCTGGGCCATTGTACTTCCTGTCCCACTGCCGCAGTGGAAAACAGAAGTAGTTGGGACCTCAGACTGTATCCCTTTTGGAGAGATCTAACTGTTCTGACCTGTATTCTGTTTTCTGCTGCAGACTTTGCTAACCCATTAGTTCTCCCTGGATCCAGTGGACCAGGGTCAACTATTGCCTGCCCAGACCCTCCTTCAGAAGACAGTGTGGCCACCATTGTCTCCATGGGCTTCTCCCGGGACCAGGCTATGAAAGCACTTAGAGCCACGGTGAGAGGCATGGGTGATGTCAGAGTGAAGGGATATTCTCATGAACAGGCATTCCCAAGTTCACAGCCTTCTCTTCGTTCTTCCAGAACAACAGTCTGGAGCGTGCTGTGGATTGGATCTTTAGTCACATTGATGACCTTGATGCAGAAGCTGCTATGGATATCTCAGAGGGGCGCTCGGCAGCTGAGTCCATCTCTGAATCTGTCCCTGTGGGTCCTAAAGTGCGCGATGGGCCTGGAAGTGAGTTCCAAGCAGTAGGAATGTGGATTTTGGGGTGCAAACTCAAAATGGCTTTATCCTCCCTAATCCATCCGTGGGTTTCAGCAGCTGCCACAGCGCCAGTCTGGTTGTTGAGGCAGAAGCAGGGAGGAGGAGAGGGATAGCAAAGTAGGGTCTAGACCCTTCAGGCTGGGGATTACCTGGAAGCCAGTAAGAGGCAGAGGAAGCATCATCGAGTGAAAGACGGGAAGGGCTGTGCTGCTTTGTCCCAGTCATCCCAGGAGGCTTTTCTGTTCTTTAGGCTTCCATTGAAAAAACAGGTTCCAGTCTCTGTGCAGAATCTGTGCCAATGCTGCTAGGCTGCTGGGTGGCATAGGGAGGGGGAATCGCTGCTGTTACCCACCCGGCACCCATGGGCCGAATAAACTGTTGGCAGAGAGAAGGCTCAGTGGCAGTCACCATCTCCTGTTTCCCTGCATGTTTGGCCTTCAGACCAAATCCTCACAGTCATGCTTGACAGAGACCCACTTCTAAATTATTACCCAGCAGAGCTTCCTTCAGGGATCCTTTTCTAGAGAGGGCCTTGCACAGGGTGTTTCAGGGTAAGAAGTCTTTCTTTCTCTGATGACTCCTCTCTTCCCTTCTCTCAAGAATATCAGCTGTTTGCCTTCATCAGCCACATGGGCACTTCGACTATGTGCGGACACTATGTTTGTCACATCAAGAAAGAGGGCAGGTAAGAGGGATTTTTCACAGTGTAAGGGGACTCAGAGGTACAGCTTTAAATCACTGTCCTCCCCTGTTTCTTCGGAGGCCTTGGGGGTGGGGGTTGAGAGCAGGCGAGGGGAATAAAGAAGTCGTGTCTTAGTCACAGAGTGGCGTCCCTGAGCTCCCCTTCTGCCTGTTGCAGGTGGGTGATCTACAACGACCAGAAAGTCTGTGCTTCTGAGAAGCCCCCCAAGGACCTGGGCTATATCTACTTCTACCAGCGGATTCCCAGCTAGAACATCCTCTTGCTGTGTGTGGTTGGGGGGAGAGTGGGCTGAAGGCGTGGGGGGAAAGGGGTGGGGGCGGTGAGGATGAGAGCTGGGTCCTTCTCTCCCCTGCTCCTCTGTCCCCACTCATCCCTTCATGGCCTCTCTGTGGAGATGCACGGGGAGACAAGAGTTCCCTGACTAATAGACTNGCGGAATGTCTGTTTCGATAGGAAATGTCCTCACTGTCCCTACCCCCGTGTGACACACAGCCCTAGTGCTTTGCTGCTTGGTGGGGTAATGCCACCTCCTTGCTGTCCGGATGGGGAGGAGGGGGCTTGTGTGTTGTGTGGCTTGTGTTTTGGGGGGTCCCTCCTGCCTGCCCTGCCGGGGAGGGTGCAGGGTGGGCAGCAAGGTGGGCCACGAGCAGCGCTGCCCCCCTTGCGTGCCCTTTACATGCCAAAATACACGAGGGACAAAATAAAAGTCGAAGTACC
>VYZW01009184.1:0-31993 GCA_013401315.1 Balaeniceps rex | reverse complement strand
TCTGCCCTCTGCATTGCTGGGGGCTCTCCAGGAGCTGAAACACGAGTGGTTGTGGGCTGTGAGCACGGATGGTGCGGCAGAGCGTACCCCCCCACCCCCGTCCCGGGTTCCCTGTGCTGTCGGCCGAGGAGCCGCGGGGCAGGGTGGGCTCGGAGNCGGGTGCTGCCGGGCTATAAAAACGGGCGCCGGGAGTCGTTCGCTGCTGCCGCTGACCTTCGCGTCTTGTCCGGTGTCGGCCCGTGTCCGCTCCCGCCATGGCGCCCAGGAAGTTCTTCGTGGGGGGCAACTGGAAGATGAACGGCGACAAGAAGAGCCTGGGCGAGCTCATCCACACGCTGAACGGCGCCAAGCTCTCCGCCGACACCGGTGAGGGCGCGGCCGCACGTAGTGCACGTCCCGCGCGGCGCCTCACGGCCTGGCGGCGGCCTGCCGGGGCTGGGGCCGGGGCCCGGGCCCGGGCGGGGGAGCGGCAAATGTCAGAGGGCGGCGGGGGCCTAAATATAACCCGGCGGCGGGGCTAAATATGCCCGCGAAACCGGATCCGGGGCTGCGGGCCCGGCGGACACGTGCGGCCATCCCCTGGGTCGCCTCCGGCTGCACCCCCGGGAGGAGGCCTTCCCCCCCTCCTCTCCCCGGCGGGAGCGGGTGGCCCGGCGTCCCCGCTGCCGAGACCCCCGGCCGCCCATCTCCCTGGGCCCTGCGCCTCTGCCTCGGCCTTGCCCTCGCCCTTGTCCCCACCCCGCCCCGTGTGCTCCTGGTCCTGTCTATCGGCCGGGACCCGGGGGTGCGGAGCTCCGTGTTTTGGCCGAGGTCACTCGGAGCTGCGCTGCCAGGGCAGGCTGCGAGACCCTGCCCCACTGCCGTGGCCGGTTACAACCCCAGGCGTAACCCGATGCTGCCCTCTCCCCCCGGTTCAGCCGGGCCCGGGCAGCAGGGTGGGATTCTTGCCCGGTTTCTCAGCTGGGCCCTTTCCAAGGGACTCGTGTGAACCGGCCGAGGGGCCTGGCTGTCGGCCTGATATCACCTGTCTGCCCACTGGAAAGGGCTTCCTCCCTGCTGTTGAGTCATCCAATAGCAGGGATATTCCTGCTGCAGAGGGTCCCCCAAATGTCAGCGAGGGCGGGCAGGCTGAGCCTTCCCAGGGGTGGGGGAGGGGAGAGAGGGGTGACCTCTTGGGGCTGGGATCTGGGGTCAGTGGCTGGGTACAGTTTCTGCACGTTGCCTGTCTCAAGGGTAACCACCGTCTCTGCCTTCCAGAGGTGGTTTGTGGAGCCCCCTCCATCTACCTTGACTTTGCCCGTCAGAAGCTTGATGCAAAGATCGGAGTTGCAGCGCAGAACTGTTACAAGGTCCCAAAGGGTGCTTTCACAGGAGAGATCAGGTGAGCCCACAAAGAAGAAGAGTAAAGCCAGGGTGCCTCTGGGACGTGAATTTCCCCCAGAGGTGCGAGTCATCTCCTTTCTTCCCAGCCCAGCAATGATCAAAGATATTGGAGCCACGTGGGTGATCCTGGGCCACTCTGAGCGAAGGCACGTTTTTGGAGAGTCTGATGAGGTGAGTGACCCTGCGATGGAGAGATGGTCCAGCTCGGATGCGCCTGCAAAGGCTGGAGGGGTGAGCAGTTAAAATACGACTACAGGAGTAGGTCTGACTATTGGTTACCTTGTTTGTTTTCCATTCCTAGTTGATTGGGCAAAAGGTGGCTCATGCTCTAGCTGAGGGCCTTGGAGTCATTGCCTGCATTGGAGAGAAGCTGGATGAGAGAGAAGCTGGCATAACGGAGAAGGTGGTTTTTGAACAGACCAAGGCCATTGCTGGTAAGGGAAGAAAATGGATGCTTTTTTCTGCTTTGGACACTTGGGAAATGACTGTTCTGGGCTTAACTGTAAGGCCATAATGGCTATCTTGACCTTTCTTGTAAGGCTCACAGATACATTGCTGCACATGTTCACACACAGCAATGATCATGTTAATAAAAGGCCTGCATGTTCCAGAAAGCTTTCCAGCTCTACCCTTCCCAGCCTGGGGTACTGTGCTTATTTATACCTTGTCCCTCCTCCCCAGATAACGTGAAGGACTGGAGTAAAGTGGTTCTTGCCTATGAGCCAGTTTGGGCTATTGGAACTGGTAAAACTGCAACTCCCCAACAGGTACGAGCAGGGGAAAGGTGACTGACTAAATGGCCAGCTGACCTTTCCCACTCGATCTTCTTGAAGATTCTCTTCAAAAGACTAAAGACTTAGAGAATCTCTAAAGATTCTCTCAAAGAGATTCTCTCTTCTCTCTGGAAGGGAACTGTATGCGGAGTATGTATTGCTCAGTGCTCAGCCCTCAGTGGGACTCTTTTTCTGTTCCGTTGCAGGCTCAGGAAGTTCATGAGAAGCTGAGGGGGTGGCTGAAAAGCCATGTGTCTGATGCTGTTGCTCAGTCAACTAGGATCATCTACGGAGGTAAATGAATCTGAAGCCGCTTTCTGGTGCAGGGAGTGCTTAGTTTCTCTGCTTGTTACTGCAGCTGTACAACATGCTCTGCTGATGAGACTTGAGGTTGTCAGAGCATGAAGAGCCACCTACTAGCTTGTAAATGGGAGGCAGTTTTACTGTCTGCAGAGTAAGATGTGGCTAGTCTTACCTTTGTGCCCTGGCCTTATTTTCTAGAGCTGGCCACATCTGACCTTAAAATACTGCTCCCTCCTTAGGTTCGGTCACTGGCAGCAACTGTAAGGAGCTGGCCTCTCAGCATGATGTGGATGGCTTCCTTGTTGGTGGAGCTTCTCTCAAGCCAGAGTTTGTGGATATTATCAATGCCAAACACTGAAGCAGCCTGTGAGGAGCAGTCCCTTGTGGTTAAGAGCAAGAAACAGAAGCAAGAAGGGATTTTTCATTGCACACGTCTCAGTACAGAGGCCTCTTCTGAGGCTTCCCCCTCCACGGTCATTGTTCTACCTGTGCTGCTAACCCCCACCACCGTGTTGGAGCCCTGTTAGTGGGAGCCTGTCTCAGCAGAGTCTTGACAGCCTCCTCTCTGAATTGGCAAAATCCTTGGTTGCCTGTTGACCTGTAAGAGCCCACAGTCCACCTGGCCCAGTGCCTCCCCCTTTCTCTGCAGCACTGCAGGGAGAGGGGGCCACTGGTGCTGGGGGAAGGAAAAAGGAACTACAGTCTCTTGCATCCTTCAGCTCCATCAGCAAGGAGGCTGTCAGCTTAGACCCTTGTGAGATGTCTTACCTCACCTGTGTCCCGTACTGAACAATAAATGAAAAAGAGAAAATGCAAAGGTGTGTCCTGGATCTTATTCAGAAGCAGCTGGGGACAAGCAGTATACAAAACTTACTACTTCTGGAGGTAGCTGGTTGCAGAGAGGGTAGTGTGGGTTTTGTGGGCTCTTCTTTGAGGGCCCACCATTGCCCCAATAGGCATTGTACAGGTTCAACCTGCATATTGCTATCATAGGTTTCACCTGCAGCATGCCCTGAGCATCTTGCTTCTGTCATGTTACAGGTCATCTTTGGGCCCATGGTGATCTCTGTGCATCTTTTCCATCTGTGTCTCTATTCTGGTAGCTGCTGGAGCACCTGGCTGTCCCACTAGTGAGCTGGTCTTTCCAGGCAGGCTTTGGTAATGCACTCATCTGTGCTCTGTGAGGACTGGTAATTGACTTTGCTGCTCACTAAATGTGGAGCAGAGCAGCTCCCTCTTTATGCAGGGAAGGTTTATAGGCCATGTGCTGATGGGTGAGAAAGCAAGACTAGATGTTATTTCCCAGCTGCTGCACCAGCTAGGAGATTTTTAGGTAGTACTAAGAGTAATGATAAAGGAAGTGCCTCACAAGGAGGAGCTTAGCTGTGAGGCAGTACGTGCTTGGGAGCCTACGGGCAGTGCTCTGGTACGGAGCAGACATGCAAAGGAGCACTTGGTCTGTTAATGCACATCTGAGAGATCCTCTTCCATGTTTCTGGTCTGCAGTAGTTTTTGGAGTTGGGGCATGTTCCTCTCCTGATACTCCAGCTGTCAGTGTATTGCCCTGCCAGCATCACCCAAGGGATGAAAAGCGGGAGGTGAGGGACCAAGGAGTAAATCTTAGGAAACCCACTAATGCTGTTGCTCTTCCTAGTCTGCTAAAGTGCTGCTAATGGCCTTCCTCCCTCCTAGCTGGAAGGGATGGGGAGAGAAGAGCCCCCAGCCCTTCAGGGGCATCTCCTTCCTGGCTGGGAGCAGAAGTCTGTTCCTCGGGAGGAGCTGGGGCTGGGCTGCACTGAAACCAGCCATGGGTCACGGCTGGGCAATTGCTGTTGGGAAGCACAGGGTGGTGGGCCCCAGGCATAGGAGCGTGGCTGCTGGGAACTTCTCGTGATGGAAGCAAGCCCATCAAACAAGGAAGGATGTGAGGTGGCCTGAGAAGGAAGAGCCTGACTGCAGCGCAGAGCTGACAGCTACTGGCTTGTGGTGCGTGCAGAGTGATGCGGAGAGGAGGATGCTTCATAGGCAAAAAAAAAAAAAAAATCCTGAAAACTATGGTTTCTATAACCAGAGTAGTGTTTCTGAGAGGCTGCTGGGGTGTGACCGTAGCTTGGTGCCTCGGGGCATTGGGGTTAGCATGACCAGAGCAGTGGTGACTCAGCAGGGACATGGACTGTGCCTAAGGCTGCTGGGAGCAGGTAGCCAGGATCACTCACAGGGATCGGCCACTGGCCGCAGCTCTGCTGCCAGTTCCCACTCCTGCCCAGCCCTGCCCACAGGGCTAGGCAAGAGCCCAGGAAAGTGACCTACATAGAAAAAAAACAGATGGGAGCCAAGCATTGATCTTGCTGCTTTGAGGAGAATAGAGAGGCATGAAAGCATTCATTTAATGAAGAATAAACTCATGGAAAATAATTTCTGCATCAGCAGGATGCCAGATCTTGTTTTTCTTCTTTTTTTGCCTGCTTTCTGGCAGGACCACAGCTCTGTGGAGTAGAAATGCTGCCAGATCCTCACTGCAAATTGTAGTGGTTGGACCTTAAACAGGTTGCTGTTGGGGAAAAATGCATTGTGCCAGATGTGACAGTGTGAGAGAGGCTGCTGTGCCTCCGTGTCCTCAGCCCCAACCAGCAGCCAGGCTGAGCTTGTATTCCCAGTTGGCATCCATACACAAACACACATATACACCGCATATATACATGGATAGCCACACAGATAACATGGCTAGCCACACAGAGCACTCACATGAACACAGCACCAGCAGCCTCATCCCACCCCCTCCCTTGGCTGAGCAGGATGGAGGTGTGCTAGTAAGCATGCATATATATATGTGTATTTATATATATATTTATATACATACATACACATATGTACAATGTGGCTCCCTCCAGTAGCTGGGCTCAGGCAGTCTGCCCAGTAGCTGCCCTTTGATCCCAGTCTCTCCGGTCCCCCTGGTCCCCCAGTAGCCAGCTCCCCCGTAGTGCTCGGGCCCCCCAGCCTCTTCGGCAGCTGCTGGGACTCCCCCAGTCCCCCTGGCAGCCGTCTCCTCCCTCGCAGCCCCTTCCCGGCCCCCAGACCCCCTTGCTGGCTGGTCTGGCTGCACCCTGGCTGCTGCTCACACACTCGCCCAGGCACACGGGCCCCAAGTCCCAGCCCAGCCGCTGGCACCCAGGCCCCCCACACACCCCCTGCATTTGGTAACGAGAGTCCCTCGCCCAGGGCAAAGTGCGAAAGGAGTTCAATGAGAAGACGGGACAGGCTGCGCTGATCAGGTGCAGGGCATGGCCAGACAAACCATCACAAACCATTTACATGTGACCAGCCCTTTTTATTCCCATATCCCTCTGTTCTCCCACACTTGTTCCTCCACAAATCACGTAGATCCCTCCCTTTCCTGCCTTTGGTTTCTCCCCTAAACATCCCCTAATGAGTCCTGTGCAATCCCCAAACGCTCTTCCCCTGTATCCCACCGTGTGTCCCACACCCCTGTATGCACCGACCCAGACCTAAAGGTGCTCTGGGGCTGAGGCTCCCCTGGGGCAGCCCTGGGAGGGGCCGGACAGGGTGTCCCTTCCTCGGAGTCCTTAATTTGGATTCCTGCCTGCCATCATGCCCCTGTGCTCCTCAGGGTGTGTGGAGATGGGCCTTTGGTGGGCTGGTGGCTCCTGGGATGGGCCTGGGAGTAGCCCGGCAGGGTGCTGTCTGCGCTCCCCCTCCTGCCGTCGTCTCCCTGTGCTCCTTTGTGGGTGTGCAGGCAGCTGTTGTCACACAACCTCTTTAATGATCAGTGTAGTTAGGTCTGGGAGCTTTTTTTTTATATATAACCTAAATAAAATTTCTCTCTTTTAAAGATTTGGGTTTCCTTGTATAATTTTTCTTGTTTCTTTTAAGTTCTTTGGTCATCTACAGACAAGGCAATTGAGCCATGTGTTCCTGTTGTAAGACTATATAAAACATGTGCATAGAGGCAGACACAACTTCTACCGGTCCATTCTTCAGCATAAAGGGACAAGGGATGGGAAGAAAAGTATGTTGTCGCTTTTGCTCCAGCAAAATTTGCTGAAGGGTTCCTTAAAGCCTTGGAAAGCAAAGGCAAGAGGAGCTGGAGTGCTTTATGTGTAGAGGGTTTTTTTTGCAGGGGATGTAGTGGAAAACCACATCATATGCAGGTTAATGACCAGGGAGTGAATTCAGATGGGGCGAGTGTAGCACAGGAGAAGTCAGTGCCGGGGACTCAAGCGGGACAAGGCAGGGGACATGGGCGGCAGCTTGACATGCAGCCCTGAGCACAGAGGGGTGCTTTGCAGGAGGGGTGATGGCTGGCACACGTGTGGTGAGAGAGTGAGACTCGTGTCTGACGGTTGTGTGTCCAGCTCAGCTTGGACCAGCTTATCTAACACTGATGTTGCCCAGGGGCTGTGAAGGAGCAAAGTGCACCGGAGGTAAAGGCAGCAGGGCCTTGGACTTTGGTACTAACCGCAAAACACCGGTGGCTGTCAGCTCCGAGCAGCATTCCTGGCCCTTAAACACCCAGCTCTGCTTGGCAGCCAGTGGGGGCACAGCCACCCACGTGCCTTCAGGTGCCAAAGCAGGCAGGGCAGGCACCGATGGCATCTGCTGGGCACTGGCAGCCTCAGTCCTCCCTGGCTCCCCAGCCTGGAGGAGAGGGCTGAAGCAGCGTCGCCTGCAGCAGGTCAGGACACCGTACCCCAAAAACCGCTTCCTGGCATCCGGGAGATCATGTCACGGGAGATTTCAGGCAGAGCCCGAGCCTAATTCTGCTCAACGTGTTAATTAAACATTTACCAGAGGGAATGTCTTTCCTCAGAGATATTGACCACTTGAGTGACCACCACCCTGTGCAGCCTGGCCTAACTTTGAAGCTGGTGACATTTTGAGCTGTGGGAGTGGACAGGACGACCTCCAGTGGTCCCTTTCCACCAAAATTATCCTTCAATTCTCTGGATACACTTCTAATAATTGTGGACGTTACCCACCTAGGAAGGGCCAGGAGCACTTGGGAAGGTAGAGTAAGATCACAAAAGTCCTTGACATGCTCTGAGATTTCCACATGGACTTTAATACCAAAAATGACAAGCTATTGCAGTTGGAGCAGCAAACTAACGCAAGTGCTCAGCTGGGAGGAGTATTGCCAGCAGGATGATGGAAAAAGAAACCACAGGGAGCTTGGATGGCCGATGAACAGCAAATCAGCAGCGCCCGCGTTGCTGCAGGAAATCGAGCGTTAGCTGCGGGATGCACTAACCGGAACAGCGCCTGTGAAATACAAGAAGTCTCTTTCAGGGCTGGGGGGTGTTTACTCAGAGCTGACAAGGCTGTAGATTTCACATTTGCCCTGTCTGGGGCAGCAGAAAGGTCCGATTAGGGCAGGGGCAAGGATAACGCTGGTAAGAGAAGGGAAAGCCCAGAAGATGAGGCCTGTGCGGCTGAGGCCGAGGCCGAGGCCGAGGGTGCCTACAGCGCCCTGCAGCGCCGCCGGCCCCACGCGCTCTGCGCCGGCGCGGGAAGCAACAAGCCCCGGCAGCCTGTCACTCTGCGCGGCTGCTATGGCAGTGGCGCCGGGCCCCGCCTCCCCGGTTTCCATGGCAGCGGGGCGCCGCGGCCCGCGCAGCCCCGGG
Organism: Balaeniceps rex; assembly: GCA_013401315.1. NCBI lineage: Eukaryota > Metazoa > Chordata > Aves > Pelecaniformes > Balaenicipitidae > Balaeniceps > Balaeniceps rex. The sequence continues at coordinate 23,895 of VYZW01009184.1, read as the reverse complement.
TGGCAGCCGCCGGCGGGCCTGAGGGAGCTCCCTCAGCGGGGCCTGTGAGGATGGAGGGCGAGGAGCTGGAGGGGGACGAGTACAGCCTTCGGGAGGAGGGGGAGGGGGAGGAGAAGGAGGAAGAGGAGGAGAAGGAGGAGGAGGAGGAGGAGGAGGAGGCGGCGGCGCTGTCGGAGCAGGAGGAGGAAGAACAGGTGAGGGAGGAGGCCTCGGCACCCTCTGGCTGTGGTTAGGCCAGCGCTGGCATTGTGCTCTCTCCTTCTCTCCCAGGTGCTGGCCCCGTGTCCCCTGACGGAGGAGGTCCTGAAGGAGGGCCTCTCTCTCCTCTGTAAGACCGGCAACGGCCTGGCCCACGCCTATGTGAAATTTGAAGCCAAATACAAGTGAGTGCGCGACACCTGCCCCGGGAGAAGGCATCCTCCTCCCCGGGCATCTATGTAGCCACGGAGCAGCTGTGCCGTAAGGCCGCTGGTGACCGGCTGTATGGGGCAGGAGCGTTTCCAGGCCGTGTTCTCTGGCTGTCTGGCTTCCAGTCTGTGCCTCAGCATAGCTTGTCCATCCTCAGCCCTGAGCTGGGGACTGCCTCCTCCGTAGCCAGATGGACTGGTGGGAAAATCAGTGTTCCCCTAGATTGAGGGGAGCCTGTCCATCCCTCTGGACCTGAACAGGATGATGTCCCCACAGTCACTTTGAGAAATACCCAATAAGCACCTCTCCTGTTAACTGATAACCTTTAAGGCACGCACTTATAAATACAGTGCCACAATGGCCTGGGGACAGTTTGGAGCCTCAGCCCCATCAGTACACCTGATGCAAAAATTCGCGGATACTATCCTTCAAAGTCCGAACCTCCCCGTAAGAGGAAACAGAGTATCCAGAAAGTTCCCGAAATAAAACTCAATAGCAACAAAGTTACTATTAAGCAGGCATCCTTTATTACAGCGCTGGGCAGCACTGGGGATTGTTCCACCATGAGTGCTCCAGTGATTTGGTAAACTCCCAAAGATTATATGCTGTAAAGTCATACATAGTCATAGGATTTCTGAGAATTCATGAACATAGGCAAATGTTCAATCTGCATGCATAGTTGTCCTCTTTGGTAGTCTCTGATGGTCTTCCTCACCTGTCCGCTGGTTGAACTTTGGGTCTCCTTTGCCCATATATAGTCATTGAATTGGCTCATCAGTCCTTTGGCCTTAGACTATTACAAGGGGTTGGTTTAAACTAGTTCCTCGAGTGCTTATCTTGGCACTGATGTCCTGAAGTCTATGTTATTAGTGATTTTACATAGGAAGCCTAACGAGCTTATTCAAAGTCTGTTTTAATCCTGTCAGGCAAGAAGTTGCATTCTTCGAAATACCTATCCTAGTTATCAACTCTGCTCAGCAAATACCTGAAGTTATCTTTGCAGGGGTAGAAAACACAAGAGAACAAGGATGCTCACAGTAAGGTCTGAGTCAGGGATTGTCAGGGGTTTAACCCTTTCACACCCACATAACCCTAGACCTAACTAACAGGCCTCACTAAGACCGTGTCTTTCAGCAGCCTCATAGGTATCTCAACCAGCTTTTTTCCACTAGGAAAGTCCTTCCACACAGTCCTTGGTATTACCACTACTGTCTAACAGACCCATCCCCCAAACTTATCCTCTTTTCTGCTCTGGTTCTGCCCTCCCCTGACAGCTATGGTTCAATGGGAAGAAGTACACGCTGTGCCAGGAAAGCAGGTCCAATCTTACAATTCGGCCTCGTTTACAGACTATTTGGCCCGTCCTTATCGCCTGCCTTTTTCCTCCTTCTCTCCAGCAAGGCTTCCTAGGACAGCAGGGAAGTGGGACAGGAGGATGCCCTACCTCCAGTAGTGGTGAGGAGTAAACTGAAAGCTAGCAGCAGGGGAAAATATGAGAGATGTTTTATTCACATCCTCCCTCCCACAGGGACTTGACAGACATCAGCCTCCTTGAATGCTTCATTCATCTGCGGTATGTAGATTTGTCAGAGAACAAGCTGCAAGATTTGTCTCCACTGAGCAGCCTAACCCACCTGCTTTGGCTGAAGGTGGATGGGAATCTGCTTACCAGCGCCTGCATGCAGGAGCTGCCCTACCTCCAGATCATCAGCTTTGCTCACAACCGCATCAAGGATATGGAGGGCATTACTCACCCCCGCTTAGCCAACCTCAGCCTGAAAGGTGATACAGACCACCTCTCTTCATTCTTGCGCACATAGGATGCTCTCTTTGGGTGAGATTGACTCTCTTGTTGTTTCTTCCTCCCCTGGCACTCAGGAAATAAAATCCAGACAGCGCTGGGCCTGAGTCACGGCCAATTGCTCAACCTGCAAATCCTGGAGCTGCGAGGAAACATGCTAGAGAGCACAGCAGGGCTCAATCTTCCCAAGCTCAAGAACCTCTATCTGGTAAGGGATCAGCCAGCTAGGGGAGTGGGACAGAGCTGCTGCAGCTCCTGGCACCTCCAGTCAGTGGGAGGAGGGGAAGAGGCTGTCCCCTTCAAAGCAGCATAATTTTCATGCTAGCCCATTTGATCAATCTTCTCAGTCCGAGAGGAACAGATTTTAGAGAGCTAAAAAGACAAAATCACTTCTTTGGGGTAGCTCCTTCTACGCTGTCTGCCCAGACAGTGCAAAGGGAGTAGCCACTGACCGGTAATTCCTCTGCAGAGAGCAGAGGAGTTGGCAATGTTCAGTGCATCGGTTCTTCCCTCCAGGCCTCCTGCAGGAGAGCGGTATTCCCTTCTGGCAGTGTTAGGCAAGCCTGTATTCTGTGTGTCCCAGGACCCCCGGAGGTCAGTGGGGAAAGCAACAGGTTTGCTCTGGGTGACAGGGGGAGGTGATGCCTCTTTCTCCTCTCTGATAGGCCTAATCAAATACTGGTTTAAAAACAGTACAATTATATGATTCACATCTTCAGCTGCCAACAAAGAAACTGACTGAACATCACAGTGAAACTAAGACAGGAGAAGCAATTTCCTACTACTGTAAACAATTGCTTCAGGGAACATTTACTCCTAGAGATGCACGCGAAGAAAATATGTATGGCTTAATCCCATGCATCACACAGTGCTATAGCTTATGAAGACTGGGTAGGTGTCCTGAGTCACTACCTCTTAAAAAGCAGTTAAAGATGATAAAGGCTTTGAAAAGCTATATGGTTTCTTTTCATCAAGACTCCCTGGCAGAAAACACTGAGGAGATTGCTTGCTGAGATTGTCTGCGATTTTCTGGTAGAAAACCGAGATTTTAGGGCTAGAGGTGCAGGAAGAAGGGATGAAGCGGGTAAGTCACTAGATATAATACAGATTTTCAAAGTAAAACCAGTCACTTTAGTGAATGATTGGAGGGAAGCAAACACTGCACCTATATTTGAAGAAGGTTCCTGGCATGATTGAGGAATTTCTGAGCTGCACGTATGAAGTGGGCAAATTGCAAGACGTGATTATTAAAACTAGAACAACCGACTCATTTCTTGGGAATCTTTGGGGCTCAAATTTGTCTCCCATGTCTGCCTGCTCACTGAATCATTCTGGAGGGGGGTCTCTCCCAGTACTGCTTTGCTTTCTGTATAAAGATTTTGGTATTACTTGAGCCATGGGTAGATGAAGCTGATGTCTCAAGGACATGCTTCAAGACAAAGGGTTCAATTTAAAGGACCTGCACCAAATTTGGTTAATGTATGACATAGATACAGGTGAAATTTAGCATTAAAAAAGTTATACCTACTAGCAGGAAGACTACGAGCTGGCTGCTTACCATGTGGCACTTGTACTAGTTTGAGGATCACTGCTGTCAGTGGGGCTGTGTTGGTTCCTGGTCGCTGTGCAGCAGTGGTGGCAAAGGCTAGCTAGAGCAAGGTCAGGTGTGCAGGAAGGGGAGAGGGAATCACGGGGAACATACTGTAGTAGCTTTCCATAAGAAATTGTGGCATCACGTCTATGTGAAGAACTTGTATCTAAGGTAAGGCGATGATGTGAGCATTTAATTAAAGGAGTCATATGGAATGTTCTTTGATTTAGGGGGAAAAAAACCCAACCCTGAAAAAAATGCATTCTGCATTTGTCCTGTTAGTGCTTCCAGGGCCAGAGCCATTAAAACTATTCACACTGAAGTAATGAAGAAAGTGAGAGCGATGGGAGATTACTCTTCCTTTTACAGACCAGTGGTCTGTGAGCTCCCCACCCCATTTCCCACACCAGCTCCTGATTTCCTCTGAGGCACAATTTACTAATCCTTCCTGGTTGTTAAATCTGTTCACACGACCTTCGCTACATCTCTGACTTTCCTCTTTTTTGTCCTTGTGTTACCCTCTTTACTTGGCCCAGCCCGTCCAGACTTTTCCCTGTCCAGCTTCCATTAGAAAACTCCTACAAAATGTCCTTTTCCTGAGTGACCCAGTCCTAAACTGTTCCCTTATCCCACCAGTTCAGCCTGTGCCCCTTTTGTTAGTCTCAGGCGTTGGCCACGTCACTGCCCGGGTACCAACAAAGAACAGAGTGCACAACAGCACCTCTCTCCCCGTTTCCCGTGCAGGTATCTGCATCCTTAGCGACTGAAGCCCTGAGCCACCATCGCAAGTGAAGCCCTGCGCAGTCCAGGCTGGAGAACGTGGCGGGGAGGTTGTAGTTACCAGGGATGTTCCAAACCTGGCTGCACAAGGCGGTGAGCCGCCTGACCCACGTTGGTGCTAGCACTGCGGTGAGCCCGGGGTTGGGCAGGAGACCTCTAGTGGTCTTTTCCAGCCGACATCCTCCTGTGAAACTATTGCTGACATTCAGAGCTTCGTATTTCCCCGTCTCATAGCTCATATCACAGTGAAGTGAATTAAATTCAATGATGGGGAATTTTGAACTGATAGGACACATTCTTCCTGCTGTAAGATTGTCAGATTTGTTGCAAGAAGGTGCACTGAATGGATGGATAACAACAACTATACCAGGAAACGCTTAAAATTCAACCAACCAACAACCCCTGCCCCCCTGCAACCTCTCTTGGGAACACTCAGCCTGCTTCTGCTCCTAGAGGAGTAGAAGGGGAGACTTCTTGGTAGTAGGTTTCTCCCACAAGAGAAGCAGCTGACACTGGAAGATCCCTGAACTACACGGACTATGTGACTGACAGGGGCTGGTTATTCATCATTTAAATACACTTGTTTCAGGCTCAGGTCCATGCTTTCCCCTCCACGCTGTTGCTCTCTGAGGCCTTAGGGACTCAGATTCAGCACTGCCGTGGAAGGGGTTGCTGTGCTGGCAGTGGAGTATTCATCTGGGGTGGTTTTGTCTCAGTCACTGAGTGATGCTACAGGAAACACTTTTTCAGCAAATGTTTGGTCCTTGAATCTGAATACTTAGTACCCATTTGGGCAAGACCCTGAGTAACCTAATCTAGCTTCAGAGAAGGCTGTGTTATGAGTGGTAAGGAGTCTGAAGGGTAGAAAGAGCTTTAAAGGCTGGGAATAACTTCTGTTCCCTCTCCTGTGTGTCCCCTTTTTCCTTTTCTCTTCCTGCCTCCCTGGTGCTCAGGCCCAGAACGCCATTCGGAGCCTTGAAGGCCTTGAGGGGCTAGGGCAGCTGACAACTCTGCACCTGCGTGACAACCAGCTTGAGACCCTGGATGGATTCTGTAGTAGCATGAAGTGCCTGCAGTACCTCAATCTACGGTATGTCCTCCCTGCTTGCTGTCAGGACCAGAGACTCCTTCACCAGGCTGTACTCCCACTTAGGTCTTTAGGATTTTCTGGTTCCTTTGGAAGTTGAGAATCTGATGGGAATGGGTTGATCTTTACCATCCTTAACTGGTGTTCAGTGCTTAGCTGTCTAGGAGTATAACAGCCAGAACCTTTCCCGGGCTTCTCAGAAAACAGCTACCTCTTCAGTCACTCTCAGACCACACCTCATACTTTGTACTCCTTGCCGTAACTCCTTTGGAGCCCTCTCTGTGTGTTCTCAGTGTCCTGGACATGACTGCAAGTGCCTTTTACTTTTCGGCATTTGCCATACAGGGCGATGGCGATATCAGGCAATTCAATGGACTGTTTGAGCACAGAGAAATCCAGAGATGTCCTCTTTGTCCCTCAGTCTGGGGAGCTGCAGACAGATCTGGATTTTAGATCACAGGTCTGCAGTCTAAGGTCTATGGTCTACCATGCTGCTAAGTTTTGCTTTGTCCGCCTTGTCAGCTTACTGTTCCGAAGGGACCTCACTGCTTGTATATGTCTCTTTCCGCTGCCCTCTGTGCTTCCTCTTCTTCAGGAACAATGGGATCAGTAGCCTTCAGGAGGTGGCAAAACTTCAGGTCCTCCCCATGCTGCAGGCACTGGTGCTGTTGGACAATCCATGCTCTGATGAACCCAATTATCGGCTGGAGGTCCTGGTCCTGCTCCCACACCTGGAACGCCTCGACAAGGAATTATTTGAGCAAGATGAGCGGGCAGAGGCAAACAAAATCTGTCAGAAAAGACAGGAAAAGGTAAGAACAGCACAGCAGGCAGCAGAGAAGAGACAGAGAGAGGGTCAAACGTGCTGATCAAGCCTCTCCTTCTCTAGATTACGTGAGGAGAAGGCTGAGGGAGCTCAGTCCCAAGGGCAGAGGAGCCTGAAACAGAGACTGGGCTTCGCAATCTGACTGTGGCGGCCAGCACAGCAACCCTACTGCCATTCCTGACCCCACTAGCAGAACTGAGCAGTGAAAGGGGGAAAGAAGTCGGGCGTGGAGTCATTTAACTTCTCCCTCTTTCTTTCTTCAGGAAATGGAGGGATCTCTCCAGGGTGATGTGAATGAGTGACCCCTGGTTTTAACACCTGTTCCCAGAGCCAGTCAAGATTTGGAGATGCCTTCCCCCACATGTGCTGCTGGGAAAGTGAGAGCTGCGGGTAGCAGAGCCACCTTCACCTCATTTTGCCCCTGGAGAAAAGAGAAGGGCTACCCACCCTGGTCCTGGAAGCTGCCCTGAGGTACTGCAGTGTTTTTGCAGTCACTGCACTCATACGCTCTACTCTCAGTAGGCCTGAGAGGGAAAAGGGGAAAGGGGAGAGTTAGGCGTTCTGTAGTTCGATTTATGGCTCCCAAAAATCCTACAAGATTTTCTGATTTGAATAAAAATAATTAATGAGCCTGGAGTGACTGGAACTGTTTATCCCACACACCCACTCCTACTCCCTGGCTCTCTCGCCCTCGTCTGTCTGTGTCTATCCCCTGCCTGCCTCACTCTCTCGCTCTCTCCATCCTCTACGTGCTGTTTGCAAAGCTTTGCTAAATCCTGACTCATCGCAGCTCTGGGTCACATGCTGCTGTCCCGGCCCTATCAGGGGCGTCTCCATCCTGCCGCCACCGCCGCCGCCGTTGGCTCAGAGGACACATCATCTCCCCTTGAGGTCCTGCATCCCTCCTCAGCTTCGTCCTCTCTCCTTTCTACCAGCACTTTCTCAATCTCTCGTTCACCCCCGCCCTGGGAAGGTAAGTGTCTCCCCACGGTCAGCGCCCCCCTCCCACCGCATGCAGGTTTCTGCCCCCCATCCTGTGCCCTCCAAACCCCACAGGCACCCTGGGGTCCCTGCGGAGAAGGACCACGGTGAGCGGCATTAACAACTCAACTCCCCTCACTTCCTCCCCCTGCTCCTCCCACCTCTTTCTCCTCACCCCCACCCTTCTCACTTTTCTTTCATATTTTAATTTCAGGTACTCCCTCCTTCCCTACCCGCGGCAAGCATCATTTCAGATGTGAACCTAGGGAATTGCAGGAGGGGGGCAACCAGGAAGGATAGGTGGTGCTCCCAAGGGCATTGCCGGGAGGTGCTGCGGGATGGGGCTTTACCTGGGGGAGGGGGGTGGTCGTGGGCAGGAGGCAAAGCTCAGTCGGGGCACTGCTGGGGAAAGGACCCGGCCTCAGAGCAGACCGGCCCCCCCAGTCTCCCCAGGTGTCGACATAAACACAGGCGCTCAGCCGGGTCCCCGGGGGAGGGAGGGAGGAGAGGGGATATTTTCTTATCCGCACAGCCCCACACCACACACCACACAGGGGAGGGGGGGCAGCAGGGAGAGGAGGTGACAGTCAAGCAAGCAATAGCTGCATCAGCCACGACACTGCAGCAGTGCGGGCTTCCTGGGAGCAGTGCCCAGCCCAGGGGAATCGCAGCAGCACATGGGACCGGTGGCGGTGGCTTGGGGGAAAGGTCTTCGCCATGCTGGCCTGCCCGGCGGGGAGGGGGAATTGCTGCAGCGCGAACTCCAGTGAGACGATGCCCTGGCGACATGCAGTGCCACGAAGCAGCGCCCACGGGAAGGCACTGCAGCAGTGCCAGTCTCCCGGGGTGCCCTGCCCAGCCCCTGTTCAAGGCAGGCTGCCCAGCCTCCAGTCTGGCTCCTCTCTCCTCCACACCTCCTCACTATGATCTACGGGCTCCCGGCTATGGCTCCGTCCCAATCCCTCATCCTGGCTTATCCGCCTCTGACCTCTTTTCAGGACAGTGCAGCTGATGCCAGGGATTTCAGGGTGGTTCTTTGCGCTGTTCAAAGAAGGGCAAACGCAGGGGGCCACGGGGCAGCAACACAAGTGGAGAAAGGGGTGTGAAGGGCTAGAGAGGAGGAGAGATCAAGTGAGTGATGGGGTGGGGCAGGCAAGGCTGGATTTGGGCTTGTCATTTGGCTTCCTCGGAGCTGGCCCCAACAGGGGCAGCTGGATGTGGGCAGAGGGATGTGACCATGGGCAACATGAAGCAGAGAGGCACTGCATCCGGCATGGGTCTCGCTGTCAAAGATCACTGTAATGGGGTCCTGTTCCTCTCTCCCCCATGGAGGCTATTGGGGCATGGCCAGGGCACTGCTGCAAAGGAAGCTCGCAGCTGCACGGGCACGGCTCTGGAGGAAGTTCCCGCGGTGCGTGCCAGATGGCGTGAGGAGCGCTGCCAAAGTGGCTGATGGGGGATCCCAGCCCAGATGGACATGGTGGAGGGCCCTGTGCAGGCTGCAGAGAGCCCTGGTGTCGCTGACTGAAACTCCCCAGTATAGGAAGCTCTTGCCGAAACTTCAGAGCAGCGCGATTTCCTCGCGCCCGTGCAATTTCCACCCACTCGAGGCAATGAGGTCGAGACCCCACTCCGGCTTCCCCCATCCTGCTTCTTAGCTCCCCTCAGAGCTGTGATGTGCTATTTGCATCATGCACACCCCCACCGCACACACCCCACCCCGTGCTGAGCCCCTGTGCTGGCCGTACCCCTGCCAGGCGCTCACACACACCACGGTGTGGTTCTGGCTGGGGCCTCGCAGTTACCCCAGGCCCGGCCTCTGCACCGAGTTTTGCATGGGTCTGGCCCTGCTCGAGGTTGAGTGGATCACCTGTGGGAGCTGGGGGAGGAAAACCTGGTGGGGCTGGGGGCGTGGGGTGACATGCACCTCACTGCTGCTCCCTCTCTGGGGGAATGCAGCTCCCCGGCATCACATGGCTCCACGGCCGAGAGAATAAGAAGGTGAGATGGGGGAATGAGTTGTTTTGGGTCCCCTAGGGAGCAAACTTCAGCAAGAGAAGCGCTCTCAAACAGCCATCCACACCCACCCGCCTGCTTTCCACTTCAGGTTTAACCAGGAGCCCCAAAACGCCAGGTTTCCTCACCCTCCTCTTCCAACAGAGAAGCCACCCGGTCTCATCCGCTTCCCTGTCTCAGGAGCGGAGCGAAGGGTCGGGAGCTGGGCCCAGTCCCTGTGTTCAGGCAGGGCCAGGTCCCCCCTCCCTTCAGAGCCCTCTCTGCCTGAGGCACCGCAGCCTTCAGCAAGATGGCTCCTCCGGCTGCTGGCCTCCTCCACACTCCCGTCACCTCAGCACAGCCTGACCCAGCGGCTCAAGGGGGAGATGGGAAGGCTGAGCCGGGTGCTTGGCCAGGGGGATGCAGCTGGGGGTCTGTGAGAGCCAGGCTGGGGCAGCTCCCCCCGCCGCAGGCTGGAGAGGGGCTGAGTGTCCCCGTGGGCCGGCTGCCCCCCTCTGCCATGGGCAGCTGCCACGCTCGGCTGGCTCCCTGCCCGCCACGCAGACACAGCGGCCGCTCACTGCCTGGCCCTGTCAGGGACCGTCCTTGCCTCCCGGCAAGGGGAAGGGAGACGCTGGGATCTGGTGCCCCGTCCTTGGCGCTGGGGCCGGGGGCAGCTCCCAGCTGCGCCAGCTGATCCCTCCCTCTCCACTGCCCATGGATGTGTGGCACCCTCCCCGTGTGGCACCCTGGCCTGTATCAGGAGCCCTGAAAAAGGGCAGCGCTCAGCCGTGGCGCAGGGAGAGAGGGAGAGAGAACTCCCGGTTTGTCATCTGCAGCAAAGGGACAGAATAAATTCAAATCAGTAACCCCTTCCTGGACAAAATGTGGGTAGATTCCCACAATCTGGGTTTGAATAGCCATTTCTAAATTTCCTTGAGCCAATAGCTTTTTTAGCTCCAGCTCCTAAGGCTGCTCTTCCTTGAGCTCCCTTCTCTCTGTCAGTGTCTTGTCTAGACCCTAGAAGGGTGAGCACCACATCCTGGGGCCTCTCAGAGCTGAACGTGTCCTGTCCTCTCCTCTCCACAGACTCACCATGGCAGTCGAGAGGATCCACGCCCGCGAGATCCTGGACTCCCGTGGGAACCCCACCGTCGAGGTGGACCTGTACACACACAAAGGTACGCGGGTGAGGACAAGAGATGGAGGGGAAGTCCTGCCCACCCCAGCAGAGCTGGCGCTGCACGACAGCCTGGCATGCTCTGCCGAGAGCATGGAGGGTGTTCTCCAGTGAACCCCCAGCAGACAGCAAGCCAGGGGAAGAGGCAGAGACCAAAACTCTGCTTGTGGTTCCCTTGTGCATGTGCTCAGCAACTGCGCACACGTGCTGGGCAAATCACCAGGAGACAGCTGGCTGCCGTGTGTGTGACTTGAGCCATGTGCCTGCTAGTAGCAGGGATGGAAAGTTTTATGTTAATGACATAAATATATTTACCTTCTTGTCATATCCCCGCAATGCCCTGCTGCAGCTATGCTTTTAGTTCTGGCACACAGTACAAGTTTGGAAACACATCCGTGGCCATGCTCATGAGGCGGGGGAAGGTTTGTCCTCGAGATCTCTGTGCAGGCATGTACGTGCACATGTGTCTCAACTGGAAGAGCTGCATCTGTGCTGGGCCCAAATCTAGGTGGGCTGAGGGGTGAGGAGCAGTGAGGGGCCAGAGCAGGCATCCAACCCATCTCTTCCTTCTTCAGTGAGGCAGAAACCCAGCCCCAGTCTGAGGGGGAGGAAGCCGCTGGCGGCTGCGGGTCAGGCTGACTCTGGAACCAGGAGAAAGGCTGAGGAGCCAGACTTCCATCCATCATCTGTAGATCTGGGATCAGTGTGGACCTCTGGGTGCCTGAGATCCAGGTTTCTCAGTCTGGAAGCCCTGGGTGCATTTATTCCTGCCACCCTGGTGCTCCACCTCCGAGAGGTGCTCCACCTCTGAGAAGACCAGCCATGAGCAGCCAGCCAGCAGGACCATCCGTTTGCACATGCAGTTGCCACATCCTTTCCCATGAAAGCAGGACAGAAGCAGGTGCATGAGGATTTTCCCTGCTTTTCACCCTCTGCTCGTCTCACACCTGTGTTTTGCTGTTTCCCAGGCATGTTTCGAGCAGCGGTCCCCAGCGGTGCCTCCACTGGTATCTACGAAGCGCTGGAGCTGCGAGACAATGACAAGTCACGTTTCCTCGGAAAAGGTGGGGAGATGCCTGCTCCACACCCTGTCCCCGGGGCTGCCTGTGCGTGGGGCTCCGCCGGAGGGTACTGCTCACCCACTGGCATGATATGGATGTGTCCCACTGCCCTCAGGGAGACCACAGAGGCACAGACCTAGCGTAAAGTGAAAGATCAGGCCTTGATCTTCCCTCGCTGTCTCCCTCTCTCAGTCTTTCTATCGGTCCTCTCCCTCCCTCTTTCCACTCTCCTCTTTGCCTCACCCTCTCTCTCTCTCTCTCTCTCTCTCTCTCTGTGTCTCTTCCCTTCTTTAGGGGTCCTGCAGGCCGTGGATCATATCAACAGCACTGTCGCCCCAGCTCTCGTGGGCTCTGTAAGGATTTCTCTTTGTTCTCCCTTGTCCAGCGCTTACTCTGGTCCGTCTCTGTCCCCCGGTCTCTGTTTCTGCCTCTCTTCATCTCACTGGGTTAACAGACATAGTGATGCTTTCTGTGAACCTGGTCACACCCCTCCTGCCCTCCATGCCTGTATGTGTCCACAGCGATCTTTTCTCTGGGCAGAAAGGATTTAACGCTGCCTGGTCCACCGCAGCATCTGCACCAACTAACGAGTCCCCTCGACGCTCCCTGTAGAGCTCTCTCCCTCTTTCAGATGTGCTCCTCCTCAAGCACTGAACCTCATCCACATGTCTGTGGCCTCACACCCGTTCGTCCAACCCAGGATTCATGGTGTGATGAGCAATGACCGTACCATGCAAGGTCTGGCAGCCCCCGCCAGCACAGCCTTGCGGAGCTGTCACATCTGCAACCTGTTTACACCTGAAGACCTGGAGCCTGCTCTGAGGAGAGCTGAGCTGAAGCCACATGTTACACCCCCCGTGCAGCCCTGGGGGGGGTCTGGCTGAGAGCCCAGCTCTCTCCACCCCTGAAAAATACACGGCTTGGTGGAGGGCTGCCTGTGTTGGGCCTAATCCTGCTCTCCACTTCGCTCCTGGGAACGGCTCCATCCAGTCTACATTCGCTTGCTTCGGGTTGAGCATGTACTGTTGTTCTGCCTAGCTTCTGTGGGGCCACAGCACCACAAAGCTCCCTGGAAGCTGCCAAAAGACGGGGTAAATCCCCAAGGGAGTCCTGTGTCCCCAGCAGTGCATGGCCTTGCCTGGGCTGCTGCTGAGCCCCTCTCCAGCGTGGTACATCTACACTGCACTGCAGCAACATCATTGTGGTTACCTAACTTGACTATATACCGAGGCACTAATTTCCAGAGCTTTGTGTGTATATGTTCCCCCACAAGCTAAAAAGGTCCCTTTACCCCCGGCTTCTCCATCAATGCCTCCTTTCTCGCACTCCAGAGCCAACAGCTCTTAGCCTCCCCTTCTCAGGAGCTGTTTCTTTCTTGCAGGGCCTCTCTGTTGTGGATCAAGAGAAGATAGACAATCTGATGCTTGAGATGGACGGCACAGAGAACAAATGTAATTCATTCCTTTTATTTGGCCTGGGAGGCTGCAGGGCTGGAGCGGGGGGCACTGTCAGAGCTGTGGTGGGCCCAAGGCTGGGCTGGCAAGGCCACCCGCTGGGCAGGAGGTTGCTGCCTGTGAAGCCTAACTCCTCCTTGGTTTTGCCCACAGCCAAGTTTGGCGCCAATGCTATCCTGGGAGTTTCGCTGGCTGTGTGCAAGGCGGGAGCTGCAGAGAAGGATGTCCCCCTGTACCGGCACATTGCTGACCTGGCCGGCAACTCCGATCTCATCCTTCCTGTGCCAGTAAGACTCCTCTGTCCTTGATATCCCCCTTCAGAAACTCCAAAAGAAAGTTCAAAGGGTGTGCTGGGAGGCAAAGGAGGAGATATAGGACTGAAACATCAGCTGAGTGCACTGCACTCCTCAAAGAAGCAAACCAAGGCCTAAGATTTGTCAGGTTTCAATTTGGAAAAGAGGGGCCCGACGAGGATACAGCAGAGGTTGCGATGGGGGTTGACTGAGGATCTCACTCTTAGCACAAGAACCAGAGGGCATCATGTGAACTCTCTGGGGCACAGTTCAAAACAAGGGAATGTGGGTCTTCACACCAGGAGTAGCTGCCCTGTTTTTCTCGGGGTCAAGGAGAAAGGTCCTGGAAGAGAGATTGATGTAGCATTGCTGATAAACACATATAGCTAGGGACATCTCTAAGAGGGAAAGAGGTGCAAAAGCCCTCTCCAGCCATTTGCTTTGAGCCACTGTTGGAAGGAAGGCACGGGGCTGTATGTGCCCTTGGTGCCGTGTGTTGTAGCTGATGTGTTGCGTTACCTGGTGGATGTGGCATGGATGGGCATGGTGACTCATCTGCAAGCCTCCTCTAGGTGGTGCCAAGACCAGTTCCTTCAGCTCTGATTCTCTTATGGGCTCTTCCAGGCTTTCAACGTGATCAATGGAGGTTCCCATGCAGGCAACAAACTGGCCATGCAGGAGTTCATGATCCTGCCTGTGGGAGCTGAAAGCTTCCGCGATGCCATGCGCATCGGGGCTGAAGTCTATCACAACCTCAAGAGTGTCATCAAGGAGAAGTATGGCAAAGATGCTACCAATGTGGGTGATGAGGGAGGCTTTGCCCCAAACATCCTGGAAAATAGCGAAGGTGAGAGCCCTGCAGAGATGGGGTACCCCTGCCTGCAATGCTGTGGCTTCCTACACCCAGCTCACAGCATTCCCCAAAGACTGGTTCAAAATATGACGCCTCAGTGTCATTGACCTCCTGTGTTAGGGAATGGTTTCTAAGCTCCTTCTCCTTGGGGTGGCCTTGATCTGTCACAGCATCTCCATACAAACCTTTCACGTGTGCGCAGACTTTTCCAAGGCCTTCCCCCAACTTGTCACTGAGCTGTGTGTTTTAATTCCTCCTCATCCTTTTGGATATGGCCTCCACAGCTCCTTGGCATGTTTCTGTTGCACTCTGGGCTCCCTTCTACTTCTCCCATCACACTGTCAGACTCTCAGTGGCTCTCAGGACCCTCCCAGGGGAGGTTCCTACTGAAAGTCAGAGCTCTCTGCACGGGCTGACTCTCATGACTGCAACTCTCCTCCTCCCAGCTCTGGAGCTCCTCAAGGAAGCTATCGACAAGGCGGGCTACACGGACAAGATTGTCATCGGTATGGACGTGGCAGCCTCTGAGTTCTACCGTGATGGCAAATATGACCTGGACTTCAAGTCCCCAGATGACCCAAGCCGCTACATTTCTGCAGATGAGCTGGGTGACCTCTACCAAAGCTTTGTACGTGATTATCCAGGTGAGCTGCTGTGCTTGGCAGCAGGGAATCAGCACTGGTGTTGCATACTTAACAGGCGCATCCCCTCTGTGTTTTTGGGGTGGGGAGGGAGGCAGCTTTGACTCATGTCTCTTCTGTTGTCCCTTCAGTGGTCTCCATTGAGGATCCCTTTGACCAAGATGACTGGGAGGCCTGGTCCAAGTTCACGGCCAATGTGGGGATTCAGATAGTGGGAGACGACCTGACAGTGACAAACCCCAAGCGCATCGAGCGAGCTGTTGAAGAGAAAGCCTGCAACTGCCTGTTGCTCAAAGTCAACCAGATTGGTTCCGTCACGGAGGCCATCCAAGCGTAAGTCCAGCCCACTGCCCTTGTCCTGCAAAAGGGTTGGTGATGAACCACAGCAGGGTGTCATGCTATCCATTGGATGAATAGACTTTTGTGTCTACCAGAGCGTAGGATTCCGAGGGTGGGAGGAGAGAGTGCCTGGATCTCACCCTGTGTGGGTGGTGGTTATAGGAGTGGGAGCTACTGACTGCATTTCTCGCTCCTTGCAGCTGCAAGTTGGCCCAGGAGAACGGCTGGGGTGTGATGGTGAGCCACCGATCTGGGGAGACTGAAGACACCTTCATTGCTGATCTGGTTGTAGGACTGTGCACTGGGCAGGTAGGTGAGACGCAGGCCATGCACAGGCCTGGAGGAAAGTTAAGGGGTGTGAAGACAGAATCCCCTGCCCTGCCATGGGAAAGTGGTGCAAGTCATAACAGTGTCTGACAGCGTTTGTTTTGGGGAATGCTTTACAGATAAAGACGGGTGCTCCCTGCAGGTCTGAACGCCTGGCTAAATACAACCAGCTCATGAGGTAAGGGGCTCCAGGGATGGGAACGCAGAAGAGAGAACGGGGGAGTGACTAATTGGGGTGGGAGAAGCTGAAAGCCCAAGGGTAGATGGGGCTTGTGGGGGAAATGTTATGAAGACGAGGCACAGAGATGATAGTAGGATCCCGGGGAGATCTCTGGAGCAGACCTCTTCCCTCCTCCTTGGCGTGAGGGTGCAGCCCCACCGGCGCAGCAGCTGGCAGGAGCTGAGCTCCTGTGGCCCATGTCAGCTTCCTGGCTGATGCACTGCCTCTCCGGTGCCCTGGTGCCTCCGATGCTCCCTCACAGCAAGGGCCTGACGTGTGCTGTCTCTCTCTCTCCTGCAGGATTGAGGAAGAGCTTGGCGATGAAGCACGCTTTGCCGGACACAACTTCCGCAACCCAAGTGTTCTTTGAACATTGTCCCCAGGGCACAGCCACCCTGCTGCTCTTTCCCACCTCACAGACTCTGAAGCCCCCTTCCCTCCACTGCTCCGTTTTTTGCTCTTTCTCCCCCCTCCTGCACCCGGTTCCCTCTCACCTCAAACCCCCTCGAGTTCAGGTGTCCCCAGCTAGATGTACCCAGGTGAAGGATGAGAGAGAGGCCTACACCCTGTCCCTTGCTTTGGGGTCATAAGCATTTCAGGATCTAGGCATTGTGTGTCTTTTGTTTTTTGTGCAGGGCCGCGTCTGAGCCACTCTGTTTACGTGTTAAGACTACGGGAGCATGCTGCCCGGTGTGTTTCCCTTGTACGCCGAAGCATGTGCAGTGAACATATGTGCGTCGGCTGGTGTGTTTGTACAAGTGTCGCACTTGTAGCTGTGTTTGGACGAGTGTTGCCAGTGGCTCGCTCTTGTTGTGCATGTGTGTAGGTGTATGTGTAGTGGCCTATGGCATCCTTGTGCCCCAGGCGTGTGTTTGCGCTGAGCCCTGGTGGGACCCGAGTGTCCCCTCCTTCCACCCCAAGTGCTGTGCTGTGTTGGGCTGTGCTTGCCAGCAGCTTAGCGTTGAAGTGCACTGCTGTTCCCCACTGGGTGTGCGTGTGTGTGTGCTGTCAGTCTCCGGGTCAGCACATAGTACTGTGGGGTGATATATCAAAACACATCCATGCTCTCATTTGCTTCTTGTGACATTTTTCTCTCTGTTTCCTTCCCTCTTGCACTCCTTCACCCTCTCCTCCACCCATAATGTCTGCTTCACCTTCTGGACAGCCCGTGCTCAGCTGAGCAACAGAAAAACTACAGATCCCTAAACTCAATTAAAATGTATTTCACACCTGAGTTGCCTGGCTTGGCCTGATGTTTCTCTCTACACGCCAGTGTTTGGGAAGTGGGGACATTTTGCCATCAAAGCAGGAGAGGCTCACGCAGAAAGGTAACCAAAACAAGCAGAGGGGACTGGCAAGAGAAAGAGAAGGCCCGGGTACCCCCACCTCCTTCCACAGCCTTGTCCCACAGCCAGACTGCTCTGCCAGCCACCCAGCTGGGGAACGCTGAGGGGAAGGCAGGTGGGAGGGTGGGAATTGCCCCCGCCATCTCCACCAGACAATGTCGCATGAAGATCTGCTGTGCAAGGATTTTAATCGTGCCTTCCACTGATGTACAGACCACAGGACTGGCCACAGGCCAGCTGCCCCCTTGACATCAAGTGATGGTACACGGGAACTGCAAGTCTTTGGGAGAGAAAAAGCTGATCCTCCCCCCCACCCACCCAAAAGGGGCTTGCAGAGCAGTGAATGGAGGGGTAGGTGGGATGTCAGGCTCTCTCAGCTCTGTCTCGTTTCACAGGGGCAACACAGCAGTACTTGGTGAAAGTATTCCACCTCCAGCTGGTGCCCCAGCAGGCTGAGTGCCAGCAAACCCCAGCGCCTGCTCAACAGCGTTATTCTGGACAGACTCCAACCAAGGCGGGAGGCTGGGGGGTGCTACTGTGAGAAGTCCAACCCAAGCTATGACAGAGAATAAATGACAAAAACACCCTGCCCACCGTTATCAGTTCATGTCAGTAGCCCCTCTATGTACTTGGGCACACTCAGGCCCTGCAAACCTTTTGCCTCACTTCACCACAGAAAGTTTCCAGGCCCTTGCTAAAGCCACACCGCCTTGCCTTTCGTGATGAGCAAGGACAAGGGTAAAGACTGAGGTTGCTCGGCCAGTCCCAAGCCCCCCCCCCCCCCCGACTGTGTCCTGATGCGGACCTTAAAATCAAAAGACAACACTTTATAACACTGGCATTTCACTGCTGATTCTTTACTAAATAGCATAGAAAAGTGATTAAGTTCCAGAAGGGAAGACAAAGGCTATGGCACACATGCCCAGAACAGAAAAGCGGGTGGGAAGGAGGATGCAAGGGTAAAGCCAGGATTGGTTTCTAGGGGATCACTAGTGAATACGGAACGAATCTCGGTGGTAATGAATGGCTTGCGTCCTAGCTGCAGGCCATTTCTCGCCCGCGGTCTCCGTGAAGCCTCCTCCTCAGCCTCTCAGAGCAGCAGCGTAGCTGCGGAGTAAAACTCACCCCGAACTCAAAGGCTGCACCTGAAAGCCAGTGCGTCCAGCTCCACACCTCATGCCCACGGGTGAACAAACCAATGCAAACCCCGAAGATGCTGGGAGGCACACGGAGGCCGCTGCTGGCCGCGCCGTGCGGACACGGGGGGACCGGCAACAAAGGAGGAAACTCCCGCGGCCGAGCGGCGGGGCTCGTTGCGGGATGCCCATGCCCCAGGGAGGCAGCGGGGGAGAGCGGCGGCACCGGCACCGGCTGGCAAACCGGACAACAGGCCGGGACGGGGGGCTGAGGGCCGGCGGGGTCCCCGGGGCGTCCGCCAGCCCCGCACCACCGCGGGGCCGCTGCTGCCTTCTGGGAGCTGTAGTCCGGGCGCCGCTCGGGGAACGCTCCATTTTACCGTGCCGGAGCCCGCTGCGCCGCAAAATGCGGCCGCCGCCAGGGAGGGGGCGGCGGCGGCACCGGCACCCCGCGCTCCCGGCCGCGGCGGCGGGGGGGGCTGCGTGGAGTCCCCTGCAGCGTCCCCCGCAAAAGCGTTTGTGCGCGGCAGCGCCGGTTTCGTGAGGGAAAGCGCGTTTCGGGTGCGCGCGCGAGGTACAGGCAGCGTGCTGGTTTTTTTCCAGCTGAACACCTCACTGCCGTCTCCCTTTGTTTTAGGTGCTGGGATTTTTGCAAACGGTGTGGCTGTTGCTGAGCAAGCAGGGCAGGTTTTTGGAAATAAAGTTTCTTAGCTTTCACATTCCCAAGAGCATCTTCCCCCCCTCCCCCATTTGTCTTTTTTGTGCAAGGAAGGAAATTAAGTACCCAAGGTAGCTTGTGCTGCCCATGTAAATGCAGCAACGCTGTAACAGCAGGGAACCAGTATATACGTCCCTACGCTTGCGGTAAGAATTTGTTAGCAAAGAGTTGTCGCCAGTGAGGTATTGTCACGTCCCTGTGTCAGTGAAGATGCCTGAAAGCACTGAGGTGGTGAGAACGTGTTGTGCCGTAGCAGTGCCTCACCCCGGTGCCTTTTCTAAATCAAAAGAGTTTGTCAATGATGGCACAATGTATATGAAGAATATATGACCCTGGTATGTTTGCTTGGGTCACCGCAAATATTTATCCTTAGCCAAGGCGTCATAAGATATACGCTGCTTTCTCCTTGCCTCAGTGGCAGAGATTTGGTTATAGTTCCTCTGTGATAGAAATGTCCAAACACTTCGCTATTCCCGCACCTGAGGACTCCTGTTGTATAAGCCGATGTCTGCATCAGATTGCTGTGCTGTAATGTGCATTCAATCAGAGTACGAGGAACAGCACGGAGATGGGCTGGAGATGTGACAATATCTGTGAAGGGAAACATTTGTTGGATTGGTTTTCTTTTAACTCTCAATTCATATTCTGTTTAGATGACATTTTCAGAGCAATGTCGAGCTGTTAAAGGGACATAGCTCCCCCTCCCCCCCACCCCAAAGCCTGCAGAATTGTTCTTTCATTTCTAAATAGGTGCATGTGCCCATGAAGGAGCTGGAAGGGGAGATGTCACTGAATTAGGCTTGTTGTAGAGTGCACAGAGAAGCCTTAACAGTGAAGAGCTACGGAATTTCTCTGGTATCTTTTTGTTTCCCTCTAGAACGATGGGGTGGTGTTCAACCTTGGGAAACCAACATCTTTAACATCTCTGCCAGAGATGCTCTTCTGCTGAATATCTGACAAGAGGTCCAAAAATATGGGTGCTGGGTAATTCCTATAAGGTGCTGGGCTCCTTACTCAAATGAAGAGTATTTGGCTGAGCTGCTGGAAGACTGGATGCAGGCAGCTTGGGCAGGGTGTCAGGAGGGCACTATGAAGCTCGCGCTCGTGGCAAAGATCAGCTTACCAGAGCACTGGATGTCTCGGTGTGGAAGCAGCTGTAACTGTGTGCTACGCCATGTATGGGGGAGATAAAACACCTCTGTAAATGACGCAGGTGCCACAGTTTTGGATAAACTGCGTGCATCTTAGGGGTCTCTGCTGGCACAGTGCAGATCCTGCTGCACCTCAGAAATCAGCTGTGCAGCTGTGACATACTGGCACATCTAGTGGACAACCGAACTGGGGTGATGGTTAAGATTACCACCCTTGCCCCTCACTTCTAGAGGATGCCAGAATGGCACATGAATGAACCTCCACAATTAACACCTCCCTGAGCTGTAGCCCAGGCCTAATTAGCTTGATTAAATGGTAAACTGAGGCAGCTCTTTGTTTCATTACCAGCCGCTGAGCCATCTCGGCCATGGGGACAGCCATTGCTGGGAGACTGGTGAGACTGGGTGAGGAGGTTTATAACCTTCTCAGTGTTTCATTTACCAACAAACACCACTTCACAGGCATTACTTGTGTGAGTTTGAGAGAGCAAGCCAGGAGAAACCATCCTGGGTGGCCCTGGCTGGGTTCTGGCTTGGAGAAAGAATTTCCCCAGGCCCACTGCAGACTAGAGGGCTTGCTTGATTATTCTTTTCATCATGGAAACTACTACATGCTGTGTGTCTGCATTGTTGAAAAGGGAAACAGGGCTCTGTGCATTTTTAGAATCAGAGTTTCATAGGAAGATTGAGATGGGAAGGGATGTCTGGAGGTCTCCACTCCAAACTCCTGCTCACCGCAGGGCTAGCCCCAGAGCTAGATCAGGCTGCTCAGGACCTTGGCCAGGCGGTTCCTGAGCATCTCCAAGGGAGAGATTCCCCAGCCCCTCTGGGCACCTGTGCCAGTGCTGAACCACCCTCAGGGAGGAGGTTTACCCTTTACCTAGTCAGAATTTCCCTTGCTGCAAATTTCACAACCATTCCACTGTGCATCCATCAGAAGAGCTTGTCTCTGACTTCTCTATAACCCCCTACCCCCCAAAAAAATAGCTGAAGAGAGTAATTAGTTCCCCCCTAACCTTTCTCTACCCCAGGCTGAAAGAATCAGCTCCTTCACCCTTCCCTTCTATGCCCTGGGCTCCAGAACCTTAACCATCTCATTGCCCCCCACCGCAGGACTCTGTGTGGTTTATCAGCATCTCTCTTGTGCTGTATTTCTGCAAGAAGGCTACATCCCAGCCAAGGCCGCTCGTTTCACAGGCTACTGTTTGTCCCCCGGTAGAACTGGAAAGCAGTGGCTGAAGAGACCTCAAGAGATGTTGCGGCCCATCTCCCTGCTCTGAGGGAAGACCAGCTGCACCCCAGCAACCTTGGTATCTGCTTGCCAATCCTCCTAGCTGGCTCACAGTCTCCCCGAGTCATTTATCCTCCTGAAAAGCTACAGCTAATGAAGCTCTTGATTTGCCCAGGGTCTTCACTCTGTTGATTGCAAAGCTGAGGTAATTTTATTTCCCGCATTGTGCAGCCAGTCCACCTTGGCCTCTCCGCACGAGCTTGTGTTTCTCTTGTCTATTTTCCGCTTATGTTGACCGCCCTGAATCGGAGTAAAAAGCGTGGTTTTACCTAGCAGCAATTTGGCTATGAGGATTTCTGAGCGGGGAAAGGGAAACAGTTTGACACCTTTGGGAAGGCTGATAGCACCCTTGCCAACCCTCCTCACAGCCCTCTGGAAGCTTGCTGGTCACATCCTCCGTAGCCTGTCCTCAGCCAGCTATAGACCCAGAAAAGGACCTGACCAGCTGCACTTGTCTTCAATCACTCGTCGTTTTTCATCCCGCTGGCCATAAACCTCAGCGTTATTAGTGGAGATGCTGCTTTTTGCCCACAAATAAGCCCTCAGAAGTCAGGATTACACAAATACAAATTGTTACCCTGCCCCCTGGTCCTGCTTCTCTTTTGAATCACCTCCGATGTCTTTTCATAAACTAAGACTGGAGGCTTTACAGGAGACGGGCCACCTTTGGCTGTCTTCTTGAAATAATGCTAAACCTAGTAAGATTTTCATAAGGCATCGGGGGTGTCTGCCTCTTCTCTTACAGAAATAATAAATGACACTAAAATCTTGATAATAAATTTCGCATTCGTTTAAGTCAAATTTTCGAACTCAAGCAGCTGACCCGGTTATGGGAGATGATGACATGAAAACCATTTGGGGCTTGACTCTGTGGTTAAATAAACTCGGTGTCACGTGTTGCTGATCCCAGAAGACCCTGGGACTGAAGCAATACCAACCACTGTAGCTTCCATGGAAGCTTTTCCCCAAATCACAAACCTTAGGGATCTGGATATTTTGTTTAGCATCCAGAAAGCAGGGATTTTGACAAGCTCTTCCTCCTTCATGAATCATCAGTTTGGCCTCTAAGGGTCACACTCAATTATGAGCTCGGGATGCAAGGCTGTCAACTCCTAAGGTAACAGTTTGAAGCAGCCGTGACAACTGCAAACACTACTACCTCAACAGCAATAATAATATTCTTCTTTTCTGGGGCTCAGCTTGGTGAGACACTTTGTGAGGCGGGTATGCTCACCTCTGTGCTTGGGGTCAACAGGGTGTTCTGCAAAATAAGATTCTGAAATGTTCCGGGCTGACCACCCAAAATCAGTGGGCATTTTTGCAAATGTTAGCCATGGCTTTTTCAATCCCCAACTCCACGTGTGGGAACCAGAAAGTACTAGGGAACAATAGCACCCCGGGATTACTGCTGCCAGGGTGGAGGCGCTTGGCGAGGGTCAAGACAAAAGAGGTAGGCTGGGGAGAAGGGTGGATGAAAGAATGAATGAGGGCTGGAGACATGAGGCATGATTATATTGTGCAATGGGGTGCTGCGTGCCAACGGGGCTGGCTCTGGAACGAGAGGCACCAAGAGCAATGCTGCGTCCAAGATAAATAGGGAGGCCCTGAAATGGTACAGTACCCCTGGGAAGAGGGTGTGGAGCAAAGGCGTTGGGAGCCATCGGCTTAGGAGGGTGTTGCAGGGACGTTGTTAGTAATGTTTTTGAAGCGTTCGGGTGATTAGCGCTACGGAAAAACCCACGAGGAGATGAATACATCTGTATTCAGTGCCAAGTTTGGATGCCGCACGGTAAATAGTGCCTGGAATCATGTAACGGACAGTAAAAATTACCGAATAAAAACCCACTGAGAGCGTACCTTCCAGCCCGCTGACTGAAAGGTCCTGCCGAGGAAGCACTTTGTGATTATACTTCAAGGCTATCAGAGTGCAACACAAGGACTTGCCTGTACGCATACGAAGTCTCTCTTATTTGAACGTGCAGACAGACACATCTGTACCGTGCAGCCTGGGTTTTGCTTGCGTGACCAGCCTCGGTTCCTACATCTGAAACGGTCAGCAAGGGCAGCGCCTGGGCAGCGTTTGGTCACTCCCAGCTTCTCCCTGGCCCACGCTCCCCAGCTCCGGCCGGCCATGCCCCCAGAGAAGTCAGCGTCACAGCGGCTGTACTTGGATTAGAGCCTTCCGCGACTTCTCGGGTAACAAAACCAACAGGCTCCCCCCTTCCCCCTTCCCCCAAGTCTTCCTTCGACAGCAGCTTTTCCAAAATGGCCCTGTACACCCGCGGTGGGGCTCGACTTTGCCGGCGAGTGGAGGCAGCCGCTGCCAGTAGGGTTTTCCAAGCGCATAGGGGAGGATTTTTCACATTTCGAGCACCTGGGTGAACCAGGTCCGGCCGCAGCCCCGCCGCGGCTGCCG
>VYZW01009182.1:69518-92668 GCA_013401315.1 Balaeniceps rex | reverse complement strand
TGCTAAGCAAGCTAACAGCCCCATATGGGCACCTTGCTTCCACTCTGCGTAGTGCCTCACTCACTTTTTCCCTTCCACAAGGAGTTAAGGATGCAGACATTTAATGCCAGAAATAACCACGTCCTGCCTTTCAGCAGAGGGCGTTCAAAACAGAAGGCACGTTTTCAAAAACAGAAGCTAGAAATTGGATATCCAAGTAGGTACTTAACTATATGTCTACTGTGCTAATTTCCTAAAGAGTTTAATGCTAGTCCTGAAGTTTGAGGTCAGGCACGACAGCAGGAAAGGAAGCCACGTTAAGGGTCAAGGGCCCCAGGAGGCAGAAACTTCTGCCCATTCCCTGACTCATTTGGGTCAGGCAGTGCTTACCAAGAGTTGAGAAAGCTCATTAAGATGACGAACGACAGGAGAGACGTTGGCTTTAGAGCAAGGGGAGCTGCAGCACGGGAAAAAGGCCCCTGCAGCCCATGTTTTGTGAGAGATGGTTTCTTTTTCTTTTCTTTTCTTTTCTTCTTCCCCACCGCCCCCCCCCCGAATTAATAAAGTGAGCCTGAGGGAAGAGCCTGAAAAAAATTTTGGCATGATGTTAGTCCTTCCTGGGTTGGGGAAACAAGCCAATAGCCTTACAGACAGCTGACTCTTTAATCACATATTTAGTATCTGGGAGAAAGATATTCTGAGGTGGCTAAGTGACCTCTAGAACTGAAATCTATTTCAAATGTTACTCAGAGATTTAGGAACCAGGGCACTCTACGAAGCCCATCATCTTAGCCCTTCTAAAGGCTCAGAGTTTTAAAGGTGTTTTGGTCCCTAAATGTTTGTTTTTTGTTTTTTTTTTTTTAAATTTCTGGTCCTATCCCTTTTTGTAACTCAGACTGTGGCTTCTGCATGACATTGTCACGTTTGAAAATATTAACCTTGATTTTCTATGCCCAGAGCTCCAGCTGGGCTCGGTTGGTTTCATGGGTATTCAGACCCTTTAGTGACTTTTCAAAGCACGTAACTATGGATTTAAGTAGTTGAATGTAGACTTCTCTCTCCAAGCTATGGTCAAAGTATGAACATAATGAATGAAAACAAAATACATTATTTCTCTGCTCAGTGAACTCTCTTGAAGCACAAATCCAGACTGGGTCCACAGAAAATACTATGTTCCCTTCTGCAGCTTATTCCACCATTAATGAGAAAGTCTATATCAGATTGACAGGGACTAGTCAGGGGTCCACAAACCTGTGAAAATGCTTTCAAGGCTTCAGGAACTTGAGCTATGTGATCACCAGAAAAACAGGAAAAGCTGGGAACCAAACTGAGAGTGTGAAAACATGTAAACATGTGCTGTAGTTCCTAACCTGATAGCCCTACTACCTGTAATAATTTTCCCATTACAAATCATTCTCTCACAAGAAAATGAGAGATTACTGAATGCAGTTAACCAACTTACCCCAGTGAAGTTTGATGCCACAAGAGAAAGTTGGCTGAGACTACACCTAGGAAGTTTGTTCTTGCTCTAGCTCTGGGAGCAGGGGTTGTTCTGAGGCTGTGGGGTGGTGGCAGCAGTCGACTGTTTGTTTAATGTGATGAACAAATGGCCACATTTTGACTTTTCTCTTTGTTCAGCTGAATTTAAAAGTCTTAAAAATTGCAAAAGGTAATAGCTTTCACATATATAGATGGGACTTAAAATGGTGATGCTAATATAACCATGTATGCCACTCCAATATATATAAAGGGCCCTGCGTGCAAAAGCCAGCTAAGCTACAGAAAATATAAAAGGAAAGCCTTTGTAGTCTTTTTAAATCTGGAGTTCAGCAGTTTAAGTTCTGACCTAAAGGAGAAATACAAATCACTCATACATTGCTTTTGGTTCCTAATTTAAAAATTTTCCTAATTACCAGAAAGTGCTGGAAATTAAATTGCTTTTTTTTATTAATAAAAACACTGGGAAAAGTGGAAAATTATGTGAAATCTCTAGTAAGAGACCTTGTTGGAGGGTTTCTTTTCAGCACGAGTAATGAAGTAATCTGCTGGAGGAATTCTCTGATGAGACAAAAGGAAACTGAAATGACAAAGCATGTAGTGCCACCACAGAAATTTGGAGCATGTTTTTTAAAAAGGGAATTTCTCTGGACTTCTTTTATGACTTCAAAGCCAGGGATCCATTTAATCACAGGAGCAGGAAATCTCATGCGCTGGTAGCTGTCTGGTTTTTAGATTTATTTATTTTGCATTTACATTTGAAAATGTTTGAAAGCATGAAACAGAAAAGCGCATTGCAAAGACCATGCCTTCAGTGACTAGTACCCGCAAGAAAATTAGAGAAGTTCTGACCACAGCTCCAAACTGCTAACGTGTGTGGCAGAGGAGAGGGGAGAAGGAAGCAGACAGGCAGCTACTGATTCAGACAGAGCACAAAATTCCAGCACAATTAAGAAAGAATGGGAGTGGTGGCAGAGAAGAAAGCTAACTGCGCCGGATGCGTTGAGATGGGGCAATATCAGGTTATCATATTGTAGTTAAGCCAGGAGCAGCTGCTGCCAGCAAAACCAAACCTAGCTTGCTCCTTGGCTGAAAACTTAAATATCAACACCCTTTAATTATGCATAAAAAGATATACAAAGCTAGCAGCTTTAAAGTACTGTTATTAATTGCACCAAGTGTTAGTGAAAGATTGAATTATTCATCGTCATAGTTCTCAGGGGGCTCTTGATTAAGGAAAATAATGAGAATTTGAGGTGAATATCTCATTTCACATAGCTTTCTCAGTTTGCCTAGTCCAAGAAACAGGGATATATTTTACGTGTCAGATCTGCAGAAAACGCATGAATCTGCTAGTTCCTTAGCAACCTTCTGGGATATGCCTGCATCTACTCCCATAAACCCTGCATATCGGAAATCATCTCCAGTGGGTTTCCAGGGATCAGTGGATTTTGCCACACTAATAATATCATTCATGTGCAGTTAGAGTAAATAATTTTATTTACTTACAGGATCGTTGCTGTGGTTTGGGGTTTTTCGAAATGTGTCACTAGGAAAATAATATGTAAGCACATTTAATTGAGAGCCCTCTATGTGAATGAAGAGGGCTGTAAGCTGTACTAGCTATATATGGTTTTTTAATGACTGGAAACAAATAATGCTCACTCAGAAGTGCAGTTGTACCCATCATAGCCCTGGTCCTCTTTCCTCTCTGCTTTTTAGCTAGAGGTAGTAGCTAAAATTAGCACAAACTTCTGTAAGGGAAGATTTTAGAAGAACAATATATCTTTATAGTTTGTGTGTTTTCCTCTTCAAAGAGAGAAATCTTCACATTTCAGTTATCCTTACAGGCTGTGTGCCTTAGATTTATCATTGTGATATAATTTATGAGCAATGTGAACCTTATCAAACAAGCCTGTACTTTGCTAAACTGCAAATTGCAGTAGGCAAGGGATGTCTCAGGCGAGTAGTTTTTACACATGCAAGCAGTGGATACTAGCTGGAGCAGGGAGTAAGGGTCCCTTGCTTGAGAGAGAGTTTTCAGGATTCAAATCAGGCTCAAAATTTCCACTGGAATCAGGACTATGTGGGTCTGATCCAGTAGCTCACGCAGTGCGTATGAAAATCTTCACTGAATCCAGCTGAAGGACTTCTGTTCAGCTGCTCCTGCATCTGTGCGTTATCAGTGCTTTGTCAGACACTGGTATTCTGGTATTGTTATTTAGGGTACACAATACACTTTCAGGAATAGGAGCTCCATGGCTGTGGACCTCCTTACTTCTAGTAAAGTTGATGGAGTTAAACCTATTTGGGGCAAGTGAAAATCTCGTCTATTAATGTTAATAAACAGCTGGAAAAAATTGTGTCTTTTAAAGTCACTGAAGGCTTTATTGTTGCCTTCATGGAGTCAAATTCACACTAAATATTTTTCCTTTATTAAGGGTGAGAAGAAAAACATATTTGTGTTCCATTTTGTCTTACAAGCAAATTGGTGAGTAGCAGTACTTGAAGTCACATTAGAGTATGTTAGGACCTAGAAAGACTAAGCAAAAATCAGAAGGTCAGATGTATAAATACCTGTGTAAATAATTATAGAGATTGTCTATAGAGATAGAGATAATGTATATATTGACATATACTTTAAATATATATAATGTATGCAGCGAGACATAGATATGTGTATACATTTATATAGTTATACAAAACATTTACACAGAAATACATATAACATCTAACTTTTATGTGATGAATGCTCTAGCTGTCGTTTCACACATTTGTATAAAAAGGGTGCAATTGTATTCTCACTTTCCTTATTGCAAATTAATAGCATGTTTAATAGCATGTAAATATGACCTGTAAATGCAAATAGTTTTTAATTATGACAAAAATTATAGTTTACCTTTCATGTGTTAGTTCCTGTTACAAAATAAAGAAAGATTTAGTCCAGGGTTGCCTACTTTCTCAACCCAACGGTATTTAAAAACTTTTCTGTGGCTAGGATCACAAGATGTATCTGAGGGGAGAGAAATCTCCTGATGTTGTTTATAAGCAAGAGATGACAAAAATTTCCAGCAGAGTTACCATTTCCTTGTATGATGATGCTGGGCTGGGCAAGAAGCTAGGTCCCCAGGCAACCTAATTATTGCAGGTCCTGATAGCTCACTTCAGCCAGGTCTGTAATCCTATTGATCCTATTCTCCACCTGAGCAGTTGCTTGATCATCTTTAGTCTAGTCTAATTGCTTCAGAGGATGAATGTTCTTAAAAGAAATTAAGTCACAAATAACTGATATAGATAGGCTTGGTCAGCAAAGGACAAATACGAGGCATGCAAGAGTTTTCACGAGCTTTGATATGTGGTTTAATTGTGCTCATGGCAGGGGCCACTGTCCCCCCGGCATCCTTTCCCCTTGCACTGCTGCTGAGGGCTTCTCAGCCAGGTAAGAGTGTCTTTTCTTTCAGCGCTGTGCTGACTGTCCCCACATTGACGCTTTGGCATGTCTGCACTGTGCAATGATGTGGTGCAGAGGTGTGGGGATTAAACCTGCCCTGAGCTGTTACGTCCACACGGTGCATTGCAGTGTCATGCGGAGATACTGGCTTGAGCCCCATCAACACTATATTGCAATAGTGTTATTCCATGACCAAGCTGTCCACATTCTCCATCAGCTCTGAGATCTCTTCCCTATATTTTCTCTGATACATTTGGTCTTCGTTATTCACACATGTTTCTATTTTTTGATCATTTCAGCACATAACTCCATTTTAGTTGTGACACAATTAGACCTTGATGGGACATGCTAAAAGCCTCAAAAATTTTAAAAAGTCCCAGTCAGAAACAAGATAAGAGGAACTTTTGAAATATACTTTTGTACTTGTGCCACACACAGAAAATGAGAGCAATTGTAAGTTTTTAGACATAAGAACATATTTTCTTGCTCATAGACTACTGATCATGGCTGACTCCTGGCCCGTGACTCTCTCCAGTCCTACTGTAGAACAAATAATAGCAACAATAAAAACAACAGCTTATTACTATGTGTGGATTTACTGATGTTCTGAAATATAATGGGATCAATACACAGTTCTTTCCCCAAAGGCAAATTCAGGCCAGCTGTTATTCTACTGTCAATGTCAAACTACTAAATAAAGGAAATAGTGACCAACAGAATTGCTAGCAAAACCTGAGCTCCACACCAGTAATCAGAAAAACACAGAAGTTAGCTAGAAGTGTGGTTGGCAATCCTAATACTGTTAAGTAGACTTTTTAAATTAGTTTGTCCTGACTGCTTTTTTTGCATTTTTTGCAATGTTGCATTCAGACCAGAAAAAAATCTTATTATGAAATTACTGTTTCTAGTGAGTCTCTGGAGCCCATTGCCTCCATGGATCATGTGTTTTTCAGGATAGATACCCTCAGAAGTGGGTTTCAGCTAAGTGGAGACATCCTGTGTGCTCTCTTAGAAATCAACCACAGTCTCGTGCTGCTGCGCCAGGGGAATTGATATAGGATTGATTGACCAGCTTTGCCCTGAATAGGGATAATCATTTGCTTCTTAAACTTCCATCCAGTGCTTTGGCAAGCAGAAAGCCTGCACTAGTGCCAAATCTGTAATTACTTTACTAACAGCGATGACATGTATGCCTGTTCTGCATGATCCTATTTTGTTGCTTCTGTTGTTGGCTACAAACAACTCAGTACTTCAGATAATAGGAACCTCATCCCTGCATCTGTCTCTCAGCAGGGTGAGCTTTAACCTAGGCTTTGAGCAGGTTTTAAAGAGGAAGGGGAAAAATACATCAAAGCAACAAAAAGAAAAAATACGTGAACAGGTACTGACTTGGTAGATACTGCAGAAAAAAAGAACTGCATGTGCTGTCTCAAGGATAATAAAGGCGCATTGCTGTAGTGGGCTCTGCACATGCATGGGGACCATTGCAAGGTGGAGGCCATCTTTGCTGTGAAAAGCTGCCACAGTGTCTCAGTACATTCTTATTAGTACATATAGATTGTGCCACATGGCATAGTAATCATCAGTCCATAAGGGTCTGGCTTCTGCCATCACGTTCTCCTATTCTATTCTATTCTATTCTATTCTATTCTATTCTATTCTATTCTATTCTATTCTATTCTATTCTATTCTATTCTATTCTTCACCATTGGAACATTTAATAAATAGCTAAAATAACTAAAACTTAACAACAGATTATTCTTTTTTCTGTCTCATAGGGAGAGAAAGGTGTATGCAAGATGTAATTTTGTTTTAAGAAGCTTTCATTTATTTCTTTTGTGTCCTTATTTTATAAATGTGCATAGAATTAATTCATCATCTCCAGACAGAGGATCCTCAAATGAGGACTCCTACCTTTTTTGTGTGTTTGACTACAACGTTACTGCAATTAACAGAATTCCTTCATTATCCAATTCAGCTCACTGCTTTATTCTAATTTCTTGACAGGTTTTCTTCACTGTTTGTGCATGTGTGTATACAACTATACAGACACATGCATGTATACATAACAGAGAAAGTTAGCAAAAATATTCATTCTCACGTAGAAAAAGGGTCAGTGACCTGTAGGTGCCATGTGTAAGTTATTTAAAATTCACTCTGTGTTTATCTCGAATATTTTCTCACCTGCTTGATTCGGTAGAATACACATTTTTAAATGACCAAGCAGGGAATATATGTCCTTTTTTCTAAAACTTTTTTTCCCTTCTGTGCAGCAGCAGCTGCCTGCCATGTTATTGTTTTTTGTCGCTAGCAGGCTTTTTGGGTGTGCGCCAATAATTTCGTGTGGGGAGCAGGATGATTTGCATCTGAATGGTGAATGGCAAGGCTGGGCGTGGGTACACTCAGCCACACCAGGTGAGGTAGAACAGCTGCTTCCAGCTCACCTGGAGTAATTAATTCAATAAAAAGTTAATTACAATGAAAGGGAAAAAGAAACTTCCATACAGCAGATGGCAAATTTTTAGTGTGATGGAAACTAAAAGGATTTTTTTTTAAATACCATTATGGTGTGCCCTAAATGGTATACAAAAGTCTCTCTTCTTGGTATATACTTAAGCAATTGCATATATTGTTTCTGTCTACTGGCTCTGCTGTGCTTTGTGATACGTATTACCTCCAGTTTCAGATATTTGTGAGTTTTTAATCATAAAACTTTTCATCAACACATAGTTTTCCTGGCAGATTTTGTTTGTGGCTTGGTTCCTGGAGGAGTTGCAAGTCCTCTGTGTCCATCAGTCACTCCTAGAGACTTTTGAACCTGGGAGTCAGGACATCAGCCAAATTGCAGAGAGGAGCAGATGCTTTATGAAAACTGAGGCTGGGTAGCAAAGAAGAACCCTGTCAGCTCCTTTACCCAGAAAAAGCCGTGGCAAGTTTAGCCCTTTCCCAAAGCATTTGACTGGCCCAGCAGCTGAGAAGCAGAGACTGGCCGGCCAGTGAGCATGCAAGTAGGTAGCTGGACACTTTTACACAGAGGACAGTCCACATGCGTCCTCTGCTTAGCTGATAAAGTTGAGTGAAGATACAGAAAAAGAGAAAGAGAAATATCCTGAAGATGGGCATGAAACTCTATTCCTTAATAGAGTTAGGCATGCGTGCTGATGGTAGGGGTCATAAAAGTAAGGGGCAGAGCTGGGCTTTTAGTGGGCAGGTGGGTAGTGGAGATAGCCTTGAGAAACTGGGTTTCATTAATTTCAATGCTTGTAGAATAAACTCTTTCTTCATAAAGAGAAATTGTGGGTACAAAATAGAATTTAATGGTACTAGAATAAAGTTAAGAAGATTGAACTCAGGGTTCCTTGCTATTGTGCAAGCTAGCAACATGTTTTTAACAATTAGCTGTTCAAACTTTCAGAAATGAGAAATGCATATGAATGCATATCTTGGAGGGATCCTGATTTTTAAAAAATATTGAGTGTCCATGTGAGAAAACTGAGGTATTGACCTCAGTTCCTTCTAAAATAGTGTTTCAGTGCTCAGTATCAACTGCTACTATTGATTCATGATTTAAAGTATTTCAAAATTAGAATATTGAACGGGCTGAACTTTTTTTTCCAAAACTTACCTGGTCATTCCTAGTGCGTTTTTGCATTACTCCGCCTTCTCTGACTTAAGTATGAGATCAGGCTCTTTTCAAAAAGCCTGATGGTATCAGACTAAACAAAAATATGTTGTTGAATGGGCAAAAGAAGAAAGCCATTGCTGCTCTCAGTGATGGGTCTGATCCTACATCAGTTTAATGCTCTCCATTGAGCCAGTGCATACAGAAGAGTTGATCAAAATTGAAGGTTTCCAGCTGGAAAAACTCTATTCAAAATATTGCCAAAACTTTCATCATTTTCAGGACTGGACCCCCGATAGGAGGTTTAGGAAATCCTGGTCCCGTTGTTGTCAGTAGCCAGACTTGGTGTGCTCTATTGCATAAGGGAAAAAAGGAAGGGATCCGATGATTAATTCTACAAGATAGCAATTTCCCCACACACTCTCACCTCATCTGCAGGTAGTTAAAAGTTGCTAGTGTAGTTTATCACACTGATAGTGTAGACAGACTTCCACCACAGACCTGGGTGGCAGTGCTGGCAGCAGATGGCACAGTCCAGGTGTATTTAGCACCCTCCTGGGGATCCGTCTTGCCCCTGCCTCGCTGTGCCTCCAGGCACCTCTGACAGCATGGGGGCCCTGTACCAGCTATCAGATGAGATGCTCTGCTGTCTAAGAAATAGCAAATGTAGAGACAGATTATAGCAAAAGCACGTGCTGTGGCTTTGCTGCAAACTACATGCTAAATGATTTTGACGCGAATGTTTTACTGCTACATACAATGAGAGAACTTGGTGACATCCTGCATTCTGCCCTCTCCGATGCAGATCTTCTGTTCTCCACAGAAGATGGCCGTCAAGAAAACCTCACACAGTGAGGTTTTATGTGCTCCATAGCAGTCTTTCTGTTTGCTACTATCCTGCACTAAATTTAGTGAACATTATTTGGTTTTTCTGCCGGAGCAAATAAATCTGTCAGTATTTTAACTTGAGCTTGTTTTATATGCCGCAGTTAACATTCTTCAAGCCTCTGTGCTTGATATTTGGAAGCTTGCTTCCTAATTACAGGTGGGGCTGTAGGGCTCCTCATTATTTAGGTTACTCAGAGCATGGGATGGGCCTATTCTGGGCCTGAATCAAGGTTGTGTAATGAAGGAGGCAATTGTCTGAGGGACCCTTGCTCGATTGTTTGTCTGATAGATCTGAAAGATGTCAGTGCACAGGGCAGGGGACTGCATGTGGAAGAGATTACTTTCATAGTAAAGGTACTTAAAAATTGCCCGGATCAGTAGGACTCCTTCTCTACTCTTAACCATCAGATTCTCATATGACTTCAGGCAAGTTGTTTTCAGGGATGATTTTGATTGTGGTATCTTGCTTCTTTTGTCTACCCAAGATGAGAGGTTAGAATAAGGTCAGAAGAAATACGTTATGCTTAGAGATGTAAATGGCAGCAGTCTGCACTTGAACAGAGTGGCATCTCAGACGGGGCACCCAGAATGAGGTTGCACTTTAGATCTTAATCTTTCTGTGTCCCGCTTCCTCATTTGTAAAACAGAGATACTCAATTGTTATCTCATGAGGATATTGTGGGAAAAAAAAAGCATTAATACCCATAAAGCACTGGGGTACAATAATGATGAAGGCCCAGAAAAGATTGTGAAAAAATCATTTCAAGATCTAGACAGGGTGTCAACTATAGAGTTGGGGACCACACACTGAGTAATAAGGAGAAAGAGTATTGGAAAGTCACTCATTAAATGCGCACCATCCAGTCTGCTCTGGATAAGGTGAAATTCACTACTCTTTAGTTACTCACATGCTTTTGTAACAACATACAGATAGTGTGGCTGAATTAGATCTGCAAAGTCTGAACTTCCTAATTTTTAAATGCTTGATTTTGCAAGTAGTACTCAAGTAATACTGTTCTTGCACAGGGAGAGGGAGGGAGATAGGGCTGTTTGTAATAAAATTTAGATTCTTGTAATCATATGTATGGTTTCTAGTCTCTATTTGTTCCCTCTGCAATACTCGTAGGATTATAAGTAGATGAAACAATGAGAAAATAGCCTCTTGGTCATCTAAAATACTGTAAAAGGGAATGAAATTATACCCAAATCCTACATTTTTAATATGATAAGAACACATTCTAGAAACACCCCCAGGATCCCTTGAACAGTATCATTAGACATTTGATGTAAGCCATTATATTTATTTTATTATGAATAATCATTTGTGTTACAGAACTACCTTGAGGCACTGACCAAAAGCCGGTCTCTATTCAACAGGGCACCATGCAGGTGTACGACAGAGGACAATCCTTGCTCCAAAGGACCTTTGAACTAAATAATACATATTCTGGGTTGGTAGAAAGGCTCAAATGGCTGTCACAGCGCTGTGCTGTGCGCACAATGAGATGACTAATGCCGTGCATATATCTACACAGCAGAGTACAGTGATGTGCAGCCCTGTTGGGCTAACTTGAACTCCAGAACAACCACACTATCAAGGTACTTAACCAGAGTTAATATCATCAGCTTCCTAGATCCAGCTCAGTTGTGTAGGCAAAATGGAGCAGGGGTCATCGGGAGGCAACAGGGATGGGAAAGGGAAAATAGCAGAGCCAGGATGGACAACCCTAGTGAACCAGGCTTGCTGCTTCTATATCAGCCTACGGGATGTGGGATACATTGGAAAGAGTGAAGTAAATGACAGTTGCTATGGGGATGGTCGTCTTGGTGTCCTGGAAATCCCATGCATCCTGACTCGGCCTGCAGTGGTGGCAACTGCAGCTGTCTGGGTTTTCAGGGACGAGGAAAACAGGCTAAATAGTCAGCTACTGTGCTGGCTGCAGCAGCCTGCTGCCTTAGACAGCTACATGCTTTGCTGTTGCAGCAGGGCCAGGAGGAAGCAGTCCAATCAGAGAGCTGTTCTTTTCATACTTGAGCTGGGTTCTTCAGCACTTACTCTCCAAGTAACTCTGCAGACCAGTGTATCATGCCACAGCTGAGATATCATGCCATATCAGCTGTACCTCAGCATCCCTAGCCCAACTCTTTTCACCTGTATAGCTCAAAGATCTGCTCAGTAAAATCTGCCTTGTGGCCCTCTTCATTCAAAGTGACAGTTCTTGATTAAGTATTCCCTACAGTGGGGATTTTGCAAGCTGAAGCTGACTCCCACAGCCCTAACTGAGTTATATAGTCCTTTGTTTCTGTTTTGTTTTTATTAAGCTGCTTTACCCGGCAATCTTATCAGTGT
This sequence comes from Balaeniceps rex, assembly GCA_013401315.1. Classification (NCBI taxonomy): domain Eukaryota; kingdom Metazoa; phylum Chordata; class Aves; order Pelecaniformes; family Balaenicipitidae; genus Balaeniceps; species Balaeniceps rex. The sequence goes on along the minus strand of VYZW01009182.1, from coordinate 80,881 downwards.
TCATGAAACTTCAACTGTAATACGTTTGTTTCTGCTTAAATGCTTTTTTGCAAAATGCTATTTTGTTTCTACTGCTTGAAATTATATTTAATAGTAACCAAGCTAAATTTATGCACACACATTTAAAGAAGGAGCCCTAGATATAATGCATTTTTAACCATGTGAAATATATTAGTAATGGTACTTACAGAAAGAAAAGAATAATTTTTTTGGCTTGCATTAATTCCATCTTTGCAGTATGCAGATAAGTACCATACCTTTGACAGTGTAACTACATTAGGTTTGCCTCAAAGCTAACAGTCAGCAAGCCTACTGCACAACAGCCATAACAGGTGTCTTGCATAAGAGACGCTATTCCACACACTTTTCAGTGCATCGTCTCCCATGGCTCATAATGGTCCATGTGAAAGCAGGAGAGACAGAGCACGAAGAGCATCGCACTGACTGTAACACTTGAGGAGTGGGCTATAGTTACCATTAACAGAAGTCATGAGGGGAGAGGGGAATATTAAAACAGGGACGTGACCTTACCCAGTTCACCCTCTAGGATTGCCTGAGGCAAGGAGAGCGTGCTCGTTTGTTTTGTGTTTTTTTTTTTCCCTTAACACATGCTTTCTGTGTTAGAATGGAAGCAGCTAAAGGCAGAAATGCATCTAAAGGTGGCTGAGAAAAATGTGAAGGAAACAAATAGTTCTTAGAGTGTCATAACAGTAACAGTAATGAGAAAGGATGTGGTAACTTCTCAAACAGAAGAGTATTATCAAATGTAAACCAACCAGCAATCATGTGTGGGGCTGGCAGACTTCTTTGCTTAGCTAAAAAAAAGCAAGCTGTTGTTTTTAGTTTTTCCTACTGGATTCAAACAGTTTGGTAGCACAGATAGAAAAATGAAGCATTGTGCTGGCAAAATGGACGATGCTCTGCACGGCACTTGTGTGCTGGCAGTCTGGATGCCTGGCTGCCAGGCTGGTTGTCTGCCCATGGAGGACCCAGCCAAGCAGAATACCTTCCCAGCTGCTGTGGGGAGCACGCATGGCCCTGTATCCCACTAGCACGTGCAGCCCTCCCTGCACTCAGCTGGGTCTCACCGTTCAGGAGAGACCAGGGAAGGCTGGAGCAACAGCAGAGGAGTTTGGGGGTTGCGGGTGAGGAGAGAGGCCTGGGGGCCATTGCCTGCTTCGCTGGGGGCCTTAGGCACATTGCTTTAGACCCCACCAAAGTCCAAGCTGTCTGCTCATACAGTCTCTAAACAACATGGGTGCTTTACTTTATCTTAACTGTCTCCAGATGTTGACAGATCACGCTTTGCTTGTTGCTAGAAATGCCTTAGCCTTCCTGGCAATCCCACACCTAACCCCACTGGGAAGTCAGGAATTATTTATTTTGCTAGTGAAGTCCTCCCAGAGGCCAGCCCAGTAGCTGTCTGTGAAGCAGGTACAGGATGTGGTCCTGTGAGCAGGGTCAGCAGCTGAGAACAGTCCTTCCCCAGCCAATGCCCTGGGACATTGTCTTTGGCCCAAGGGTCCTTGAGTGTGTTTCTATGGAGCAATGTGTGCTTGACAGGAGGAAGGTGAGTCCCCTCGCTCTACTGTGCCTGCCAGCATCATCATCAGGCTGCTGGCCTGGGCTCCCAGGAGCAGGGTGTGTGAGCTCATGTCCCCTCGGGCGGTGGGAGGAAACGAAGCAAGGTCTCCTGCATCCTGGATGAGTGGTTTGATGACTGCATGAATGCATAAAGCCTCCATGATGACAACTGCGTGTTGTAAAAAGGAACGCTTGAACCCTGCTCTGTTTCTGAGTGAGGCGTGAGCTGCACACGCTCAGCAGAAAGAGCCATGTGCTGGGGGACGGGAGCCAGAGGAGACGGGACACTGCCATGGAGAGCCAGAGGAGAGGGAGAGATTTAACTCCCACTTCTGTCCCATCACTTCTTGCTGGGCTGAGTCTCTTGAGTGCAGACATCTCCCCTTCCATGTGCTTTTGTTTTCGGTGTTGTTCTGGGGCACTTGAAATAAGAGAAAAGATGGAAGGACAGTTTACACAGTCTAACTGCAGGCATTTCACTTAGTTCTGAATTGCACCTCAGTGAGATACTGTTAGATATCTGAATCTGCCTAAGGAAACTCTCTGGAGTACTACCAAGCACCACGCAGGGAGACCAGGTGATTCATGAGGACTTATCCATGGGTCCAGGCTTCCAAACATGAGCTGCTGCTAGACCACACCTTTGGGCATCGTGGTTCTTTTTTTGGATCTAATGACTATTTTACCCATTTCAGTTCACAGTTTATACAATATGGGTAACTCTGTGTGTGTGTGTGTGTCCCTGTCCCAGGGGACTCTTAGGACAGTAAGTACAATTAGGGCTGTGAGGCACACGGGTCTTGTGGAAAGAGGAGGCAGAGAGCAGGGATACCACAGACAGAAACACACATTTTTGGCCTTTTCTCTCAGCAAATACTGCTTCCACTTAACATCAGACAATACAGTTCACCAAGCAGATACTTTCCCCCTGAGAAAATGTAAAGCTATAAAAATAGCCGTCAAAAATATAAGGTACAGACTGAGTCAAAACGCTTGCCAGTGACAGACAGGAGCAACTTTGCATGCCTGAGTACAGTGAGTTGGGATCCAGATCCTACTTTGAAAGATTGCTTGTATGGGAGGGCATTTTTAAAATCCACTGAGTCCAGTCTGTCACTGTTTCAAAGAGAAGAAGCTGGATTCCAGCACATTTTATCAATAAAAGATCATATGTAGTCAGCAGTATGATTTTTTTTTATTGCTTTACATCATCTCTGGGGAAAGTATTTACCTCAAGAACTATTTTGCCAGATGATGAGTAGTACTTGTACTTATTTTGATTGTGTCCAAGCTGTAACTTTGCCTCATTTGCATCTACCGACTAAATGGTTTAATTAATTTTGCATTGTGCTTACTGACTAGTTTTAATTAGCAGTTAAATCAGTTCAGTTAACAAAAAAATGTAGGTGTTTACATGAATGCAAATCACGATGGGTTCTCAGGGCTTGATTCGAAAAACAGTTCCACACCATTGGTGCTGAATTTCTGCAGGCTTTTTTCAGGAATTGTGCATTTCTCCTCCCCTGTCAACAAAGGGTAGGGCTTTATGATTCATTAACTGGCCCAGGCTTTCTTTTTCTCTTTCCTTCCTTGCTGATGTGGAGAATGAGGAATGGAGGCAGATCAAGTGGGGCTTCAATGCTTCATTCTTAGGGCATGCACTCAATACTCATGCAAGAAGGGACAAGAACGTGTCTTTGGCTTAGTGTGTGCAACTGTGTCTCCCTCCAGTGTCTGATTCCAGCCATTATTACAGCTTGCACTATTTTTAGCCACTTATTTTTCTGTTGGCTGGATGTTTGCTTACATCTGGCCAGGACAGAAGTCATGAAAAATGGATTTTGTGAGAAGCAACTTCTGCATTCCACTGTCAGCCAGACTCTGGTAATATAGGCACAATACTATGAATGTGATATGCATTCTTATTTCCATTGCCATTGGTCTCATGTACATTGAATGGAATTTATCTTGGAGAAGACCTCCTTCTGGTGATGTTGGGACAGACACCAATGGCTACTTTATTGATTTCTTTTGAATGAGACGTGCAGAACAAATTAAAAGCAGTATGATCTTTACCTCCACACAAAATTCATGCACAAATTGAAAGAAAATCTCCTGATCATTGGTATAAAAGCTGTCACCTGCCTGTGCTTAAACATCTATGTTTGCCCAGTCTTCTGTGTGTCATTGTGTTGAGCTCTTCCCCACAGGGAGTAATAAAGATTCAGTGCTGCATCCAGTCTTAAAGGCAAGTTACAGTAGACGAGGATAAATCTGTCCTGAGACTACAGTTACCTTACTCAGCTTTCCCAATAACCTTACCCAAAAGGGAAGATCAGAGACAAGAAGATAATTGGTGAGATCATCAAGAAATGACTTCATAAGCCCAGGCCTTTTATTTGAAGGAAGCTGGCAACCTGCCTTCCTTGAAGAAGGTGTTATTCCACTAGTAACTACAGATCAAAGTCAACAGGGGTAATTATTTGAGGAGTTAAGTAGGTAATCAGTTTGAGAAACAAAAAAGAAAACCAAAAAAAAAAACCCCTCAGTCCTTGGAGCCTGAAGAAAAATTAGCTGGAATGCATGCTGTCTGTAGTTTTGTTCTAAAATTAAATTTAATTTCATAAATGTAATTTAATAAGCTATTCATCAGATGTCTTGTTGAGGGACCCTGTGCCAAGCACATGTGACACAACTCTCCTCCCAAGCCTTGGAAGGGGAATAACTCTTACATGTTGTTCCCTGTGCTTTACCTATCCCGTGGAAATGGAGCCCAGTACCATCCTCATTCATGGGCACTCTGCGTGCAGATCCCAAAACAACAAGATTAAGCATTTTTTGTTAATGATTCCTGTCTCCAGTGCTGCCCATCTGACACTGTTTTGTAGTGCTTACACTCACAAAAGCCATGAAGAGAAAATGTGGTCATATAAAGGTAACCTGTTTCTCTGCAATTTTGAGAAAACACATCTTGCTCGTCCCATAAACCCGACAATGTAGCTGTGTTTGGGATGCAGGTGAGTGCTCAACCAGCCAATGGACTCCCCTTCTGATATGTCCTCCCCATGATAACTGCTTCTTCCTTTAGTGCCATCCTGTTACGTGTTCCCCTACGTCAGGCTTTTACGTTAATCAACAGGTGTCATGAGGCAGCAATGTCTCCCCAATGCGGAACCCGCTGCTCTCACAGCCCACTTCACGCTGGTCTAGAAACATCACGAGTGTCAAGTCATTAAAAAAGCAAATTAATCTTTCAGCCAAAAATTAAAAGCCAGTAGTTAGGGGGCCTAATTCCGGTCTCGGTTGGTTTCAGTGGCCTGAGAGAAGAAAAGTCATCCATTGACTCTTAGATTTTTACCAATTTTCTATTTGTTTATTTAATTATTGATTCAAGCGTCATGTGGATGTATGAGGGAAGTGTTGTTCCTTTATCTCTCCAGAATATAAATAGATGCTTTTTGGAGCTGTTGGTTTTTAAATTCGTGATTTCACACAGAGATTTGTAAAGAGCCTTGTACTGCGTAGTTGCATCTCTGAGCAGAAATGTATCACCTGGTACTTGGATTTTTTTGGTGTTACAATGCAAGCTTGTTGTCTAGACTATATCACATGAGGGCACTGCATAGCATCATTTACAACGATGCAGGAAGTTGAAAAGAAAGGCTCAATCGACTTCCAAAGCTAGCAGAGCTTTAATAGGCCACCCTTTCATTAAATGAATTCCTAAATGTTGACCAAATTCTTTCAGATGTAGGCAGCTAATGGTTCAGGATGCATGTGATGCACTTGTCATTACACAGACGTTGATAAAAATCCTTGAAGCTCTTTTTTCCCAGAAAGTTCACATGAGTAGAGGGGAGGAAAAAAAAGAGACTTCTCTTTGCTGGTTTCTTTCATGTCACAAGAAGGAGGGTCATGTGTTTTAGTTTAACTGATACATTCCAATAAAATGATTTTCAAAGGGACAGGACAAATAATGGGTATTTTACATATGGTGGCTGGTGCACATCAGATGGAGCTGATTTTCTCATACACAATATATTTGTTATTTTGCAAGCTGGTTATAATTCACTTAAAGTCTCTTTTTATTTAATTTTACCTAATAAACTAATATAATGGCCCAGTGAAGCCTTTATGGTTGGTAAAATTTTGATGAATTATTTTAGTTGCCATTTTGGCAAAAAAATACATATCATTCTCCCACACAATTCCTATTCAATTGAAAAAAAAAAAAGATATCTGAAAAACAAGTCCTCAAATCTAGGCCACATTATATTTTTGTAAATCTAGATATCAATATAACAGCTAGAAGAGACTGGTATCTCACATTTTACGCATGGCATTTAAACTTGCTTACACAGTTACTTGCAAATAATTCTCTATAATGCATATACTTTTGTTCCTGACAGAAAAATATGCTGCCGCATTAAACCAGCGTACTTTAGACTTGACATTTGCATAGGCTGCTAAAGTTGTCTTTCCTTTGCAGAGTCTCTTAAAATGAGGTCCTCCTTGCTGTCTAGTCACTGCAGATTTTCATTAGTGTCCTGATGCTTTGTCTCTCAAGTTAGTGCATTTATCACCTTCCTTGTCTTCTGAAAGGTGATATGACATCTTTGCCTCTCAACAGTGTGACAAAATGATAAACGAAGCATTCAGCTGGCCTTTGTATAGCAGGGGATTGGGGAGGAGGAGGGAAGAAGAATGCAAAAAAAAAAAACCACAACAGCAACAAAAAAAGTTCGGCATTCTGCTGCTTAATTATCAGCCAGAGCAGAGAAGCTTAATAGTCCAGTAATGGGTGGAAGGAGCTTCTCAGCATCACAGAAAACAGTATGCAATTAGTCAGGGTCAGGATGCCCAAGATCAGATTTGCTTAAGGCTAAAGAGAGACAGGGCAAGGCTATGGCAGTGTCACAGTCTGCAGCCCAGTTGTCTCCCTGAGGCAGGATGCCTTTTGCTTCAGTTTCTAATTAAACAACCAGGCAACCAAGCGTGTCCACTCCTGGCTTACTTGTGTATAACTTGTTTTGCATTCAAAGACCTGGAGTGCTTGGGAGGGTGTTTACTAAAGCAGAGGATTAAACTACAATTATAATTATTAAAAGTGGTGGATACAACAAAGAGTTGTCATTACAATGAGAAATCCTGAGTTGATCCCCTAAAAAAATAAATAATAATCCAGCTTTTTGGTTTCACTGTCTTAGAATTATTGTAAGTTCCTCAGAGGCATATTAATGCAGCCCAGACTTTCCTCTCTGGTGCAATATAAGCGCAAGTGTCTCCAACTGTGGTCAATAACAGGAGCCTGGGGAGCGAAGGTTACAGCGGGGCGAGCACGGACTGACGTTGCCTCTGGTGTAGCCTTCCAGGCCTGAAAACCTGCCCTTCCTGAGCTGGGTGTTGTATTTCTGTCTTTGTGTTTAAGATGTCCCACTGGACCTTTACTTCATGAGTATGTCTAAGGATGTTTTGAACTCATTTATACTTTTGACATCCCAAGCATCCCATTGATAACACTGTGTCTCTTGAGAACAAGCACTTTCTTTCATTTGTTCTAAACCTGCCACCTATTGCTTTCAGTTGTGGTCCCTACTTTTTGGGTTATGGAAAATAACATGCACACATATATTATACATATAACTTAACATAAAAGGAAAATAATCCATATTCATTTTCTTCATGACATTCATGATTTTATGAACTTCGATCACATTCTAGCATTTTAGGTGTCTTTTTCACAGGGAAAGAGTCCCAGATTATTTAGTCTTTCCACATAAGGAAGCAATTTCATACTTCTGATCATCTCCACTGCTCTGCTCCCTACTGTTCCAACTCTCCTACATCCCTTCTGAGATGTCAGATATCTAGAAGCAGACGCAGTATCGGACACAGCACAGTTATATACAGTGACATATGGTTTTCCCATATGCATTATTTTGGACTTATCACCAAGGTATTCCATCTGCCATATTTTTACCCAGTCACTCAACACCATGACATCCTTCTGCAGCTGTTCACAGTCATTTTGATGACCACAGATCATTTTGTATCAACACCAAAATTAGTCACCTCATTGTTGACCCTGTCTTCCAAATCATTTGTGACTAGGTTGAACAATAGGTGTTCCAGAATAGGTTCAGTGGGATCCTGATGTGTCCCACTCTTACTTGTTCCACATAATGTGTTCATACTACTGAAATCCAGTGCACTTTTTCTATGGATAAAACAAAATAAATAATTCACTATAGAATATGTGAACTGCTCATCATTGTCATAATGGTCTAATTTGCAAGTTGCTAGCCTTTGAACTATTCTGCTGAATATTTGGTATTTATTCATCCTGTGTTGTGTCTAAGCTCATCCTTTTCCACAGTCTATGTCATTTGACTAGTGGTGACAGCTCTCCTCGTAGTATGTTGGATGACAACATACTGGTTCTTCCAGAGCAACTCTCCTCAATTCCAAGAGCAGTTGGGTGGTACAATACCACTCAATATGTTTTCCTAATCTATTAATATCAGGCAATATTCCTGGTGGCCAGTTTCTTCCATGCCAAGCCCCAGTGTTCATCTACCATATGTTCATTGTCTGCTATTTTATTCTCACAGAAAAATTTAGAATAAGAAGCCTTTGGGCTTCAGACTAAAGCAAGATAAATTCCACCTACCTATGGCACTATGCAAAACTCAATGAAGATTAGTTGATTTGGGGGGGAAGGTGATGGAGGTGTTGGGAAGGAACTCATCGAAAGACCTTCCCATTTGATATTGAAGGAAATTACAGCATCTGGAGTATCCTATGACTCCAGAAGAAAAAATATTAAGTCATTTGGATATTTCCTGGAGACCAGTTTGTGGCACAGATGGTCAAGGGTACTGCCCTTCCATCAGACCTGTGGATTTCAGAATAGGTGGAAATACAAACCTGCATTTTTAAGCACAAGCAGAGGAGATAAAATCTTTTTAGGCCATAGCCACTACTGTGTCTCAGCCTTAGGGCTAGTTTGTCCTTCTGTTCACTCCTGATACTTTGTGCTGGTCTTTAGTATGTATTTGGTTATCTGGTAATATTTTCCTCTGTACAAGAACAGCGATCATCTGCCTAATGGGGAGCATCATAATCTGAAGCATATTTATATTTGTGCTAAAAGACCACAGTCTTAAAGTATAATCCAAAAGGTGGTTATGTGATAGATTATCCCTGACAGGATTTAGGAAAATGTCACATATCAGACATACAGGCCAACAGTATGTAACAGGACTGCTGCCTCTGGCAGCTTAATTCTAGCAGATTTCTAATCATGTGTATTTCAGGATGATAAGAGGCTTGCACAAATTCTTTTACAGCTTTTGAGGGCTCCTCCCGATCAGAATGAAAGGCACAGTTGGTTGTATTCCATATTTGAGGAACTTTTTGTACCAACAATCCTAAAATTTGCTGCATTGGCCTTTTTATTCTTTAGAGATTACCAGGCAGGTATAACAGAATTGTTTCTGATGTGAGGTTTTCACGGATTTAACAAATTAAGTGCCACTGTATCTTTGCCCTCTTTTTTTCCCCTTCCTATTAACACACTGTTTTGTGACCACAATTTTGCAACCAGCACATTTATGCTCCTCATGTTTATTCTTCTTGTCTTCATAACCTATTGGCAGAAAATATGGTTCTTGGGATCTGCTGGAGTTTTGATTGCCTTTCCTCCAAGGTATCGCTAGGAAAAACAAACATATGAGAAAAGCTTCCTCACTTATAAACTGATGCTTCATGTTGCTGTTTCTTCTCATTTTCCTTGTTTTGTCTCTTGATGTCAAACACATACCACACACCAGAAGGAAGGGAGAGGATGAAAGAAAGAGGAGAAATCCCATTCTGCATGTAAGGTCTGTACCTTAGACTCACCTTCTAAAGAGAACAGTGCAATTCAACAGCTCCTTGCTCTGCCAACATTACAAATGCTTCCAAAACCTTGCCAGGAGAGTGCTAAGTTATCTTTCTTTTTTCTTTTTGTTCTTTCTGTTCTTTTTTTTAAAATGTAGCTTTCCAGACAAGCTCAAGGGTTGAAGAATTGTTTGTAAGCTCTTAGGGCTTGTCCTGTGAGCAACCTCTTTGCCCAAACTTGCTAGTGAGCTGAACGGCTTAACTCAGCTCTCAAAGAAAGAGATACAAACCCTCATAGGACCCCATAGCGTGATTATTTATTGAAAAACCTTTAGCCTGGATTCCTTCCATTTTGTGGCTTTCCAATGTGTTGTAGCTGGGCTTGGTCCTGTCCTTGTGGAAAACAGAGGTCAAACTCTTCCGCTGTGCTTGCTGGCATGTGTTGCTTGCATTAGTGAAAGCAATATATGCAATTTGCTTAGTCTGAGGTTCAGAACACAGGATCCACCAGCTCAGGCTACTGGTCAACCATGGTCATTATCACATTTATGGCAGTAACTGCTAGCAGATGCTTCAGAAAAGGCAAACAACATAATGCATCTGGTCATATGGGAAGTAGCACCCAACAGGAAGGAAAATTATTTTCTGACATTTGTTTTGATCAATGTGTGCCTTGGAACAAACAATGCAATTGTCTTGTGTTTAAGAATAGTTGTATCTATGGTTTTCATGGATGAGCCTGATACCTTTTCCTGGAAGATAAAAATCATCAGATAATCTGAAAGAGAAACATTTCAGAAATAGAGCATGAGATATGGTGAATTTTTTAAAATTCACTTCAATGACTGATGAGAACTCAGCAGGGAAAGAAATGTGGTTTGAATTTAAAAAAAATGTTGATTTTTTTTTTTTAAATGGGAAAAAATTCAAAGACATTTTTCATTTTGCCACTGTAGTTGAGTTTCATCATACGTTGCCATGTGATGTTTCACGAACGCAGCCATAAGTACCAGGCAAGCATGTGATTACTTCTGTTGACCTGCATGTCATAGTGCATGAATGGCTGCTCTGTTTGCAACGGGTCTTCAGATCAGGCTTGGATGCATTACCTAATTGACTGTCTTCTTGTGCCCTTCTCTTTGGGCCCGCTGTATTTCTTGTACTCTCTCTTCTCCCTACTCCTCCCCCCAGCCCATACCCCTTCCTCAGATCTTTGTTTAGGAGGGAATGAATAGGAAGCTGCTCTTTGTCTCTTTAACCAAACTGTCTGGGTTTCTTGGCTGGCTTCTTGTTATACAGCAGTTTTGATTAGACCATATGCATTTGGGGACTACAAGTACACTAGGTCCTCTGTGGGGCAAATGGGCAATATTTTTGGCTGCAGTTTAATTGGTGGATTCAAGGAATTGGGACTGGAATTTTGCTTTTTTGAACTGAATTTGAAAATATGTGACCCTTGTCCTAGTCACAGAATAGTTTTCACATGCTTGAAAGTACAGGCTTCAATATCTTTATCTCTCAGGTACCTCAGTCTCAGTAGGGCAGGACCACTTGGAAGGGTAGGGGATATAATTAATCCTTCATGTTCTGTCCTCTTTTGCTGAATCTGCTTCCTTGGTATTTTTCTTAGTGTGTTACAGCCTGTCTAGCTGCTACAGTTTGTCCACCTTGTCCTTTACACCAGCCTATAAAGAGCAAGCATGTGGTAACAAATTTCAGCCCTGTTATAGACCTGGATTTGACTGGAGGGAATGACCTGGGGCAGAGAGGTTCTTCAGCTTTTCGTTGTGCATAAAGTCATGATCTCAGTGGCCACACATGTCTTTAGGGACAGAAAAATAATAGACAATGTGAGGGCATTTTTAGATGGAAGAGGGTCTTCACGTTCCCTTCACTGG
>VYZW01009182.1:15924-66727 GCA_013401315.1 Balaeniceps rex | reverse complement strand
CTTTCCTTCCAGCAAAGGCATTAAAGATCCCTTTTTAGAAGCACACTGTAGAAGGAACATGATCATCCTGCAGCTGGGATGCTACCGAATGAACATAAAGAAGCATGTGTGCTGTACAAGAGAGGTACTGCATGAAGTGAGAGTCTGGCAGTCTCTCTTGATGCTTTTAACAGTTTTAGAAATTACAGATGAGTGTGAAGCCAGCAATGTTTGTATTTCCTTTGTTATCCTTACTGCTTTAAGTGAGAAGAAGCTAGTCTGGGTGTACCCACAGTTATTTGCAAGGCTGAGCCAGAGTTTATCTAATGGCTGCAGGTCAGGTCATTTCCATCATGGCAACAGATGGGAGTTAGGGTACCAGTACCTGTACCTGGTATTCCTACAAATTTTTCAGGTGACTGTCAGGTCTAGTTCATGCCTGAGCCAAAGTCCATAGAAGCAAATTGCTGTATTCTTTTCAATGGGCTCTGAGTCAGGATAGGTCCTTTTGTGTCTGAACACCCTCTGCAAGAGCACGCGAGGCACCAGGAAAGCCACGGTGAGTGCTGGGGCTGTAACTTCCATGTCTGTGGAGGTTTTGTAATGGAACTTGAGGGAACCCTTGCTACATTCTCAAGACAGTGGCCCCAAGGCAAGCCACCCTACTGAGCCTTTATTTGAAATAGGGCCANTGGGAGGCAAATGCACAATAAGTGCTGTGAGCTGCTTTTTGGGCCATGCTGTTTCCATTTCTATGGCTATTTGAAAAGTGCATGAATGCAAAGCACTTTTAAACACTCTAAAGATCAATACAGAAGAAACAATAGAAGCACATTTATTCTTGTTTTATTCAATGCCAGTATTGCTGAGTTTTGCCTGACCAGATGTTGCAGAGTTTCAAATCTGTTCAACCATAGCTGTTAACAAAACCGTCCTTCTTTCACCAAAATTAAAAAAATATACACATTTATTTTAGAAGATGTCTTTGGGTTTTTTTTTAATAAATGAAATAAAGATGCGATTTATCCGTTACTAATACACAATTGTGATTTCCGAGAGTAACGGTCACAAGGCTTTGCGCGCATGCCGTTTGCACAGTATTTGCACAATTACTCACAATTCTGAATGCCCAGTTTTAACTCAGCAATCCTGCTCCTACAATTTCAGTTTTGTTTTTTTTTTTTTGAAAGAGCACATGTTCAAGATAAGTAACGATTTTTCAGATAGAGGCTGGAAAAGCTTAAGTCTTTTCTCTCTGTGTGGTAGTTTCCCTTCTCTTTCTTTTCCCCGGACAGAACTGACAAGCAGGCATTGTCCCTCCAGTGAGCTCTGCAGTATTACTTTGACCCTAACCCATCAATCTGCCTCAATTGGATAATGATCTGTAATCACTTTCTTTCAGGGGAGTCTATAAATTTGCCAAGGCCCCATTCTTCTCTGAAGGCCTCCTTATGTTCACTCCCATTTGTGCAAATGCTCTCTCTTTTACAGCACTAAATAGCCATGCACATGGCCCTTTCTGTTCAGAGGCAGCAGGCTGTTCACTGTTGATTTTCCATGGCTCTGCTCTCTAAAAGGAGGCAAAGCTCTACATGCCAGGGCTCGGCAGGGTGCAGGACGAAGCCACACCACTTCAAGAGCAGCCGCTTTTCTCATTAAGACTGACCCATCATTAGGCTGCTTTGTACTGCCCCTTGTAATCGATGAGAGGACTGTGTAGTGTGAAAAAGCTAATAAAGATGAGCATGAGGTGGTAGAGAAGGGGGTAGGGGGAGCAAAGACACTAACCCTTGTTAACGGAGAAGCCCTCCTTCCCCAAAGCTTAGCCACATGAGTGAGGGGCAAAGCTCAGGATAGCTGGCAGGGTGCAGACCCCTCTCAGTCACTTCTTTGATTATCTTGCACTTAATTCCCTGAGCACCCTTGTGCTGTCCTCTTTATTTGACCTAAGAAATAGAACAAGCATGAAAGAAAGCTCATATCCTCCTTCCTCAGCTGACTTCCTTCTGATTAAAGAAGATCAAAGCCTGAAGAGCTCTAATGGAACTTGTGTACAGCACAAGGGAAGGTCCATGCATGTACGTGGAGCACTGGAAGGTTTTTTCATATCCTCACGAGAGTTTCTAAGGTGCTGAGAACATCACGAAAGAGGTCAGAGAAGGTGAAAGATATTAAAGTTGCTAATGTGTCTGGGGAAGCACCAAGTGTATACTTGCTCTGTCTCATGTTGGATACGCTTTGCAAGCACTGTAGGGAATAGAGGGAACAAAAAGGAAAATAAGTAAGCTCAAACAAATGTGTAGTGTTGAGGAAGCGTTGGCTATGGGAGGGGGCAAAGATGATCTTCTCTCTGTCTGTACTGCAGAGACAGCCACACATCTCTAGAAGTGTGTGCATATGGAAACCACACCAGAAATAAGCAGCAGGAATCTGCAGATATGACAATGTGCCTTAGTGAAACGAAAAGATCCTCTTGCTTGAGGGAGGAGGAACAGTGCCTGTAACATTGTGTACACTGGTGAGAAAACATGTAGAGTGAGGTTGCAAAGAAATAGTGTCAGATGTTGTACAAATGTGGGAGACCTCAGTATGGGACAATTTCTCCCTTCTGAACATGTGGCCTGCAGAGCCTATACCAGTCTTCAGAGCAATGCTGTCCATGCCTTCTGTTTGCTTTGTGTGCCTCCATGGACAGGAAACACACTCAACACCTCATCTTCTCTCCACTGTGTCCCTCCCTCCCCCCTTCCCCCAAGGGCAAAGAAGCAGAGAGAGGGCAAAATATGTTACCCATCCCCATAGCCTGACAGTACATTTGTGGCTGGCTTTTCTGTGAGAAGTGTAATAAGGAGGTGACCACTTGCACTCTCCCTCATACCTGCTGCTCAAATGAGTCTTTGGTGAACTGCTCAGAAGTTTTTAATATTAAGTTTAGCTTTTCTCTTCTCAGATATATGCAAAATTACATGGACAAGATCTTAAGCTTGTAAATTAATGTTTGCACGTCAATAAAGCTAAGTCCTGTCCATAGTCTTAAATTACCAGTGTTGTCCACAATAGTTCTGTCTCATCTTCCTTGTGACTACAGAAAGTCTCAGAAAGGCCCAAAATAGAAGGAAGTTGTTAAAGCTGCTTATGTGCCTAATCAGCACATTGCTGATATTAGTGAATTCCACTGCTATTTTTTGTTTATTGGCATCATTCTTGTTTAGTGAGTTGAAACCTCTCTCTTCTACTAAACACCTTCATCCCATCCATCATGCGCCATTTGGTCCTTTACTCCAGCTGGGTGTTACAAATATAGTCTCTGTGCCAATGCCAGAATTTTAGAATTGCTGTGAATAGGCTGTGCCCAAGTGTGAAAGTATCATCTGAGTTGAGAAATATATGGGGATTGTGGTTTTTGTTTGCTGAGGCTTTTTTTTTCTTTCATTCTTTGAAAGAAGCAAATTCTTAGAGAATTGCATAACAGAGGTACCCACTTCAAAACAAAAGCTGCTTGATGCAGTATCTTCTGCTAGAATTCTGCATCAGCTGTGCCATTCAATGGGTTTCACACAGGATTTTGTGTTGCTGTCAAAGAGAAGCTGCACAGATTTACTTGATTTGAAACAGGGATGCCTGGCAGGTCGTTATGGGCAATCTGGATGAATATGTGTTGGCATTTGCCTTATTTTCATTCTACTCAAGATTCCAAATGATAACCATCTCAAAGGTAATTTGTTTCCATTGTGTTAAAAATTCCATTGGAAAGTTGCTTTTTATTGTAACTTGTTAAACACTTAATTGATATAATGTAATAAAAAGAATCAAAAACCCCTCTGGTCCCTCTCAGGAGCTCAAGTTAGCTCCGGTGGAGCCAGCTCCATTGCCATTTCCAAGTTCTTCTGTAGTGATCTAGCAATTCATCAGTGTCAATGACACATGGGAACTCTCATGTTTGTAAAAGCCTGCAAGGGATCCATGTCCTACATTTCAACAAAAAATCATAAAATCACATTTCAAGGTGGTCAAAGTTAGGGAAACATCAGGCAAATAATTGCTAGCCTTTTTCTAAAGTGGATGGTAAAACACGGAGAAACATGCAGAAGCAAGAGCTAGCAGCTGCAACAGAAAGGTGAATGCTCCTTTGAAGTACCTAGAAAATTGGAAATGAAGCATATTGTCAGGATGCCAGAAGCATTTGGCTACTGCAGGAGGAGGAGTGGTGTGAGAACCCAAACAGGCAAATATGTTAATACATACATGTCGCAGGAATCACAGCGGAGCAGTCATGGAGGGACTGATGAAGATCTCCTGTGATTCACTGATTTATCTTCACTGGCCTACATCATGGCAGAGATTTTTCTCCACCCTCTCTCTACATGTTCCCACCTGATCATTTATGTTCTTGTCAGAAGTTGCAACAAGGCCACAAGGATGTAAGCTTGAGCCTGCCTCCTGCCTCACCATCAATGTGTAAGAACAGACACAATCTAGCCTCTAAAGAATAGCATCGTAAAGTATGAGATTCCTTGCTGCTGTGCATTATGCTTTATGGGTAATTGCCTCAGTTCCCACCAGCCAAGGTGGGGCAGCATGAGAGCAAACACACATATTCAGGGTACTCAGTATTCTCGTTTAGAGCTACCTAGACTTCAGAATACTACGGTAGGTGGTCTGATATTTATAGATGTCAACCTTGTAGCCTCTAAGATGGTTCATACAATTTTTCTTGCTCCTTACTTTGCAGGAGATAGTCTATATTGTCTCGGGCTGATAAGGCAGTTTTGGGTGGAAAGTTCAGACTCACATTGTTGTTTTGTTTTCTAACTTACTGGTAAAGTTGTTTCTCCAGAGGATGACAATTAAAGGATGTGAAGTGCTTACAGTTTAAAGACTGGGGACATCACCTGTACACATTAAGTTATTTTACCTATTGCCATGTCCTTAATACTTAGAAACATGGCCAAAAAATCTTTTTTTTACCTCTTACTGACCAAAAATGCCATTTGGTAGCACAGCTATACATGTTAACTTCTTTCAGGACTCAAAATATAGAATTTACATGATATCCATTTGTATTCAAAATAAGGACAGTAATGAGGAAATTCTTCCCTCTGATCCATCAGTGTGATCTATGCACTGAGATTGTATCGATTCTGTCGTGATTTAACCGTAGCCAGCAGCTAAGCACCACACAGCCGCTCGCTCACTCCCCATGGCCCAGTGGGATGGGGGAGAGAATCAGAAGAGTAAAAGTGAGAAAACTCGTGGATTGATATAAGAACAGTTTAATAACTGAAATAAAATAAAGTACAATAGTAGTAGTAGTAATAGTAATAATAGTAGTAATAATAATAATAATATACAAAGCAAGTAATGCATGATGCAATTGCTCACCACCCGCCAACCAATGCCCAGCCAGTTCCTGAGCAGCAATCGCTGCCCCCTGGCCAACTCCCCCCAGCTTATATAGTGAGCATGACATCATATGGTATGGAATAGCCCTTTGGCCAGTTTGGGTCAACTGTCCTGGCTGTGCCCCCTCCCAGCTTCTCGCTGGCAGGGCATGAGAAGTTGAAAAGTCCTTGACTAGCGTAAGCACTACTTAGCAACAACTAAAACATCAGTGTGTTATCAACATTATTCTCATGCTAAATCCAAAACACAGCCTATGCCAGCTACTAGGAAGAAAAGTAACTCTAACCCAGCCAAAACCAGACAGATTCCTTGACTGAAATTTTAGTTGGCAATTTGCTGATGATCTCACTGGAACACTGAATCTTTCTGATTTATCTTTTGCTTCCTTCATGCTGCAAAAGTAAAAATGCTGAAGATGTGCTAAGCACTTGAGTGCTAAGATATATCTTAAATGCCTGGCAATTGATTAAGTTGAATAATTGCTACTGTATTCTGACTAAATCAACGTCATACAGTTCAAATAGCAAGCAGTTGCTTCCATTGTGAAAAACAATGTTCAGATTAACTTCATAAGGAACCACGTTGTGTGATCTTGGGTGTCCACTGATATTAATTGCAACTTTCCTGATTTTCTTGATTCTTAATATTATATTGCAAACCTGATTTCTGTTTGTAGCAGTTTGTGTTTCTGCTATTTGCCTGTTCCTGACATGGGTGTATGTGTAATGTACTCTTCTTACTCAGGGGATTTTTACTCATGCTGGTCGTGGTAGACAAATCTCTCCCTGAAGACATGTCAGGCCTTATACATATGTTTGAAGAAATGTATATGCCTCTTCACACTGAATAAATGTCATCTGCTGGTCATTGCTTTTTAAAATATTGATTGTTATTTTAATACAATCCTAATACAAATTCTCAAGTTTATGTTAACACCACTATTAATAGCAAAATCTTAGAAACCCATGACCGGCAAATTTACTTGAACCTGGCATTATTGGTTACAAAGGGTCAAAGATATCCAAAGGCTAGGGATGCTATCTTATACTTGTATCTCAGAATAAATTACTGAAGGTGACTTTTTTCCCTCCCAAAGTTGTCTTCTCCTGGTCTAATAATCTCAGTTAATAAAATGCTGTGTTCTGAAATCTACCTAATTCCCATGGTGCTGTTTTCTTTTTAACTGACTAATTATTATTATTGTAGACATTTTATTTACTCCAAAGTGGTTTGAGGATAACTGATTAGGTTGCACCATGTCATGAAAGAACAGATGGCAGGCTAGTCTGTCAGCTCATCTGCAGCATATGAGAATGCTAAGAAAATTAAAGGGAGGGGAAAAAAAAGAAGAAAAAAAAGAAAAGAAAAAAAGAAGGTGAATAGGAGGGGGAGAGGAATGAGCTAAGCTGTGCTTGCAACACAAAAAACTTCTTGTAGTGGGTGGTCTTTTGGGAAGGTAATAGGAGATCTGCAATATGTCCACTACAATCAACAAAAGGGTACAATACTTCTCTGCAGGGAATTGGGTAGGGAAGAAATTGTTTAAATAAAATTGCAGGGTTGTCAGAATGTTAAACTAATTCTCTAATGTTCTGTGCATTGTCTGGGGAATTTTGGCTTTGCATCATTTGCCGTACTGAAGTACTGAAAAAATATTTTAATAGAAGTGTTTTGGAATGTGTTAACATGTATTTTAGCTTTGGAAATCCTGACTGTGTTTAATGACAACTAAAAATGCTATTAGAAAAGCTGCACTCTCCTGTGCAGAGCCTCCCTGTGTCCCCTCCCAGATTTTACGTTCCTCTTCACTTAGTAGAATGGTTTATCTCAATGCAAAGGGAGTTTAGTTTGCTGTTATTCTGATTGGTTCGCACCTGCATTTTTGTGTGCGTGTGTATATGTGTGTGTGTGTGTGTGTTAATTATCAGTGATGAATTACCATGGATAAAACTGCATGTGGGTTACCTGCACATAGAGGAATGTAAAGTCTTGGACTGATCTCCCTGTAGCATTTGTATTTATGTGTGCGAAGAGGGGGGAAACAGTATGAAAATGTCAAGAGAAACATGCACTGTCCATCCCAGACCTCACCAAAAATATTAATCATTATACCTCCAGAATCCAAAGATCCCAAAAGGAGAGAAGAACGTAAGTGATTTCTATGCAAAGGTTAGTCTTTCTAGACCTGATTCACCCTTATATGTTAGGAGGTATTTATGCCTTTGCAAAGTAGCATTAAGCGTCAGCAAATCAAAAAGGCAAGACTTCAGCACCATCCTCTCTGTGAGGTGCAGAACAGGGAGCATCTAACTCCCAGTCAATGGTCACTCCAACAAGGTCACTGCATCAGCTGGAGGGCTGAGCCCAGAAGGACTCTCCTCTTCCCCAGTTTAGCCCATTTTCTTCCCCTCAGCATCCTATCAGTCACCAAAGGATCTGCTACAGAGCTCCCACAGACCATCAGGGAGGAAGACTCCTCTCACTGTCCTCTTTCTCTTGCCTCTAAGTAATTGTGTGTGAGAACAGGAGAAAATAGCACTATTACAGAAGTTTCTTGTTAGGAAGCAGTTACAAGCCTAGATTTACGAGAACCCCCTCCTGTACCATGACCCCAGTGTTTTAGGTGCTGGACAAATATGTTTCTTGCACCTAAAACCTTACAATCCTGGAAGGAGGTCGCAGGGATTTGTCATTAAACACAGAAAGGGACATGACTAAACCTTTGCAATCTAAGAGTTTCGGCTTGTCCCTCAGTGTATCGTCTCTCAGCCCAATGACCTTCCCTCCCTCAAGTGTATAACTGTGCTTTCATTTAAGTAATTCCAGTAGAAACTACTGGTTGTATTTTACTTCCATGAGGTAATCTTCTCCCACTAGTACCTGTGAACTGGCAAAGTCCTGCTTCTGATTTTTCTGGGTGTGCTGGGCTTTCCACCCATCTGGAACAGCCATTATCCCAGTGAATGGCTTTTCTGCTGTCTGCGCACCTTCCCCAGTGCTAAGCAGCTCCAAAAAGTTGTGCCCTTATCACCTTCACTGACCTTTTCTGTTCAAAGGAAGAAAATGACCAGAGTTTGATCACTGCATAAGTATTTGAAACTTCCTCTTTATCAAAAATTGTCAGTGAAGATTAGTTCCTATTGGATTGTGAGTGAAGGATTAATTACACTGACCACAGATGGGCATGGTGAAAAGAATGTCGGTAAACTCCCCACACAGCTCTCTAAAAGTACTTTAATTATGGCCTGCATAAATTTCTATTCCAGTTTTCGGACTCCCTTAAGCAGAGACTACCAAGTGTCCTAAATTGCTTGGTGGTTTGTTGAGGTGGAAATGTATCCTCTGTGGACTAAACTCATTACTGGGAGGTTTATTAGTGAGACGGTAGTGTAAGTCCATTAATAAATGAGGAGTGAGGCAAAATCAATTATGGTTTTAATATGACTGAACCACTAAGCTGCTTTTTTTGAATCTATCATTTAAAGGGAAATAAAAGAGTATGGGCAATTAAGAAGCAATGAAGAACATAGCTGATATGACTATTGATAAATGCAGGTAAGTAAACACCTGAGAAAATTAAATGCACAAATCAGCAGAACAGAGTCATGTGAGTTCCCTCATCTTAAGGAAATCCGCGCACACACTGAATCACTAAGAGGTACTTAATGAACTTTGAATATTTTCTGTGCATTCTTTTTCAAACTATTTTTCACTCACACAGTCCCCAGTAGTTTAAGACTGCCAGTATGTATTAATGGAAACATATATTCCCAGTATCAAGCAGATAGCTATAAATTAATTTATTCTATCTATGCCATGCTTGGATTCCTGGGCTGGTTTGGAGAACAGACTTGATTAAGTGAGGACTGAGGATTTGATCCACTACTCGCATATACCAGGGAGAAGGCTCTCGCTGTTTTCAGTCAATAGGGGTCAGGCTTGGAAATTTCTGCTTGACTTGAAGAACAGTCATCTAGGGAAATTTTTTGTTGATTTCAGGAAGATCATTGTGAGTAATTCTGTAAAAGGCAATGTGTCTTTGATTTTCCTCAGTTCTTGTTGCTTTATTAGAAGGTCTTCTTGAACTTGAGAGTAAGATTTTGCCTTTTAGATCTATACTTTGAAATGATGAAATGTGGATTGCTGACATTCTTGATGGCTTTATAAGGAAATGTGAACAACTGTAATTAATGTGATGACATGCTATATTAATTTTCTCTACCTTAAATATTAGAAGTACATTTTCTTTGTCCTGGTTGAATGATTTAGTTACACTGGCTGAAATGTTTGTGTTCTTACTGTAATGCTTTGATAAATATTTAGTTTAAAAGATTACTTCCTAGAACAATTTCTACTAAAAAAAAGGTAGAATGAAAATTTGCTAAAACTATATGTAACATTTATGGTTAAACAGAATCTGTTAAAAAAAGTTCTGTTACTGGTTTAGCAATAAAAAGGGACAAATTCTTCTGGCTTGAGTTTTGTAATCTCAGTCTTTTCATATGACAGAGCTTGTTACAGCAATCAGCTGATGGCTTTTCATGTCCTTAAACTTAGTCTGTATGGCGAGATCAAAACGTCTGGGAGTTTTATACTGAATTTTGCCCTCAACTGACTGAATTCTGAACAACATAAAACTCAACAAATTTCTACAGTAAGGGGCTAGCTTTTTTGCATACCAAGTTAAAGCAAGTGGGGATCTGTCCCTAAAAGTGTAGAAACAAACTAACAATAAGTCAAAACTCATGCAAAGCAAAACTGGGAAATTTCATCGAGCTTTTAAAAAGTATATTGGTGACAACAGTCTTGGAGACGATGACTGAAAAGAGGCATTTATTTAAGCAGGTCTGAATAAGCCAAGCCTCTTGAAAGCCTGTGAGTTTGAAGCATAGCTTACAGCGTTGTACATCTTTCTGAGATTTCAATACAAGCATCCATTCCAGCAAAAGATCACCAAGCACAGTAGCACTGAATGGTTGTCACCCAAAGAAAATAGGGAAACACAGTGAAGTCACATCTCATTCTCTGACAAAACCTCATGAATGAGATGCCTCAACACAGCACCCAGAGTGTCCAGGCTAGGGAGTACTGTGCTGTACCCAGACAGCATGGTATTAACATCTACAATGAGACACATGTTGTTTGGCCTGTCATTAAAGACTCTAGAAGACTCTCTGCTGATCTCCAGTTCACCTGCTGGTGCTACCAATACCTGCTTCACAAACAGATGCTAAATGCTCTTGGCCCATTTCCTACATGCTGTTGTGTGAGCAGAAGGGATTGAGCTGCCTCTCCTTTTGGAAGTGTTCTCCCACTTTTGTCTCTGATGTGAATATGGAAGGACCTCTGGTTTTGCTGTCTATCTTTTTAAATGATGCTTGCCATTTTTAGAGATGCTATGGTGTAGCATCTACTTTTTTCACAAGTGTACAGTTATCTTTGATGTAATCACTCCCCAGCTGGTGAAACTTCCATCTTTTTACTTATTGCTGTTTGAGAGATTTTTAATCTCTTTTAGAGATGACACATGACACCTTACAAGCTTGACCACTCCCATGGCTGTGCACTATCAACATGATGTAAACACATGAACACATCAAAGTATCAGTAGCCAAATAAGTTGCCTCAACTGATGATATGCATGGACTCGGATGGCCAAGCCATGACACAGCAGAAGGCACAGAGAGAAGCTTAAGCTAATTAATTGTGCGTGGTATGGACTACACGTATGCACGTACGCTG
Source organism: Balaeniceps rex (assembly GCA_013401315.1). Classification (NCBI taxonomy): domain Eukaryota; kingdom Metazoa; phylum Chordata; class Aves; order Pelecaniformes; family Balaenicipitidae; genus Balaeniceps; species Balaeniceps rex. The sequence goes on along the minus strand of VYZW01009182.1, from coordinate 55,603 downwards.
ACCAGCAGAGGGGTCATTAACCATAGACCTAAGATACCTTTGCTTTGTTAGGTTATGTCTCCAAGCTGGGGAGGTGCTGATATCTGTGGGACAGCAGAGTTGTAAGGACCTGTGCTGATCTGCTTGCCAGGTGTTTCTCAGGGAACCCACAGTGCAGCTGAACAGAGGACCCAGCTGTCCTAAGCCTCCATCCGTTGCCTTTACTGAAAACCGTGTTCCCTGTCGGGAATATTCAGATCTTACTTTCAGGTCTTTAAGTCCAATAGTGGGGCAAGAAAGCAACTAGATTAATTGTATCTTTCATTTATGAACGTCTACAAAACAGTGCACCACAGGAAGTCAAGCACTTGTGAGACATTTTGATGTGGGATTCGGCTACCAATTCCTGGTGCCATAAGCTGTGCTCTCAGGGGTTACGACTCACCAGAGCCCTTTGGTTTAGCACAGTTGTGCACCCACGAGGGATAGCACACCCGGCGTTGGTACGATTCTGCCCAGCTGTGCTTCCTGCTTGGGAATTAGCTTCGTATCAGGCTTCTGCCCTTTATCAGTCACAACTCTGCCTGGTTGTACAGAGAAGGGAGTTTGTGGTGTGATAAGTGTGCATGTAGTTACTCTATCGGGAATGTGAAGACACAAGATACCTTTCATGTGATGATTATCCCTGGACCAGCAGCTGACCTGTTAATTTGGAGACATTTTCAGCTTAACAGATCAGCCTGCTCTCCAGTGAAATGCAAGGTAAAGGATGAAACTGTGGAAAGCCCTGAAAAATCTGTTTAATTTTGAACAATTGCTTGATTGCGCTCTATATAACTTAATTGTGGGCTAGAATGAAACGTGTAGGAGTATTGTCAGAAACAGGGATGAAAATCAAAGACAGCACCTTGTTGGCTGTAAATCAGCACTGACCTGTTTGCATGCAGCAAGGGCTTGGGCTCGCACCATCCAACACACAGTTGCTGGCTGAGGTGACTGCTTGCTTTCCAGCCTGAGGCTGCTGCCCTCCTCGTAGAGGCATTCCCAAGCCTCAGCATCAGTTCCCAGTGTACTATTTTCACCCAAGCTCACCACTATGTGTCAGCGTAAAGTGATTGCTGTGAGCTGGTACACGGCCTGCTGTTTCTCATGTCCTTCCAAGATGTTTCCATGTTGCTTCCACAGAGACGTGATATTGCAGCAGGGAAGAGAGCTGGGGGTGGGAATCTTGCTAAGGTAGGACTGAACAAATTTCTCCACATCCAAAGATGCTCTTGTTTCTTTTTCAAAAGGTATGTAGAAATAAGTGTGACTAATCCATATCATCAAATAAACAAAACTGAAAACCCTTTAAACCAATTAAGCAAAAACCAGAAGCCTGTAGGACTAAACCATTCATTTTCTCCCCTAAAAGCACTCTGCAGAATCCAAGTGATATCTGGACAGTCTGGGAACTGCAAACCCTGCTTCCACCTGAAAACTTGGTACTTGCTTTTTTTTTTTCCCCCAAAGTACATTTGAGAGCTTGTTTGTGCTCTCATTGTATTTGTTTGTTGACTGTCAATTACAGTATCTGTCTCATAGGCAGCTGATGATGTCACCTTTTACAGGGTAGCGCAGGAGCTCACGATGATGACAGAAGTTGAAGCAGAAAGCTAAAAGGGACAAGGAAAGTTATTACGAGGTCAAGCCTGAATGACTGTCCTGCTGCCTCCTCAGAAATCCCATGTACGTTAGCAGGTGAGCAGAGAGACCTTTCCACCTTTTTCAGAAGCTGAGAGCAATCTGAGCACACTGCGCAGGCTTTCTGCATAGAGTGTAATGAGGAGGGATATAACACTAGCCACAGGACATGAAGAACACGTTTGCTTGAATTAGAGCCTGTATGAGCAGGGGGAAAAGGGATCTTAATTTTAAAGGTTGGAGTGATAGGCAACAGAAAGATTGATTTATTTATTTTCTGTTTTTTTTTTTTTTAGGAAAATTTTCCATTTAAAGAAATGAGTGTTGTATCTTTAATGCATATACAGAAAGCTTGAAAGTATTAAGTGAAGCTATTTATTATTTTCATTCTGATCACCATTAGGATTTATTACCAGTGTTGCTTATGCACTCTGTAACAATTTACCCTGAAAAGGGAAGTAGTCCAGCACAATCTACTAAAGGGAGAGCAGATGCTGCGATCCCACAGGATGCAATATGTTACAGCTTCCCGGTTTACAGGTAAAGGGTTTACCTCTTTACCCTTTGGCCATTCTTCTTAGCCCTTCATTTGTTTTACTTCTTTCTCTTTCAGTAGAACGGAGTTTTGTGCTGTTTTAAAAACCGTGGTGCAAAAAGTATGCAGCCTGATAGTTCCTATGCTTCCTTCCTATGTGTCCCAAAGTCACTGCTTTTTGCTGGTACAGATGCTTGTAATAAGTGAAACTTAAGCTGTGTATTTGTACTCAGATGGTGGGTGAAATTCCAATTGTATTGATGTTAGGAGTTCTCCTGTCTCCATATTCTGGAGATGGGATTTCACTCACTGAATTTCAAGGGAGAAAATCCAGCAGAAAATCCTTGTGCGTCCGTTGAGCTCATTGTTTCTCACTGCTGCGTAGCATTTCCTGAAATCAGCTTCCTCTGGTGTCAAGGCCATCAGAGTCCTCATTAGGACCCTGATGCAGAGATCACTGAAATCCATGGAAAAGCTCCCAGTGACTTCGCAGTGTTTGGCTCAAAGCCTGTTTCTGAAAAGGTTGAAAGACTCTGGGCTTCGTTGTCCTGTCATAAATTAGACGAAGCACTGTTGTCATCAATGAACTTGCACTGGTGTAAATGGAAGGTGGATTAGGTCATAGAGTTTTTTTTACTCTTAGAATGTGACACAGGGAAAAAACATTATGTTAAAATGATAGAAAAGCCAGTTTTATAGAATATAAGAAAAACATGTTTTGGGGGAGTAGCAACCTGGAAGCCACAAAAGGAAGAAAGACAGTATGTTTGTCTGAAGATGCAACATCTGGAAGACGACAATATAGTACGACTTTAGTTACACATCCCATGTGGACTACGTTTACCGCCTATTTTATTGTAGCAGAAATTTTGCTTGCTTCTCAGGCCGTGAAATATCATGGACAATAAAGGAAGAGGAAAGATTATTTTCCTGATGATGACATTATCTGGTGGCTTCAGAATTTTGCAAACCACATCTTTTCTAGGTTTGGACCAACACATGGATTCTGAGGGAAACCTTGCCTAAAATGAAATTAAGGAATTTTCAAGAAATGGGCAGTAGCTTGAACAGATCAAAACAACCAAAGGACTGAATTTGATTCATAGTGCAAAACAGGACCCATGTCTATCCTTCTTTCAGTTTGTTTTAGAACACCTAAAGGCTGAAAAAAATAACCTGAAATGTGCTTGTGTATGAAAGAGAATACAGTGATGGAGATTTCTCTGAGTGAGACACATTTTCTTGGCCTCCATCACCTAGATCAGCTAGCGGAGCTGAGACTAGAGGACAAGAGGTAATGCAAAGAGCAAAACCATTCCTACAATCGATAGGAGATCATTTTTATTCAGATTCCAAAATGCTTTAAAGTTGTCCTAAACGATTGCACTGTGTATAGGAATCAGTGTGCTCATCATGGAAGAATAATTCTTCTTGAGAAAGAAGCACAACTGCTATTGAATGGAGCACGACCTTTCAAAAATTACTGAAATCTCTCTTACATTTACTCAGACACCAATCATTAAATTAACCTCTCTGGTAACTAAAATGAGGTCAATGGAGTTGTTATCTCAAGGATAAATTTCCATAATAACTTTTCCAGGTATTGACCAGGCATTCAATATTTTTAAAAGAGGGCACAACAAATTAATTGGCAACAACTTGAATATACTAGAAAAGAAAGAAAAATAGAAAGAAAAAAATTGTTGAGTATTTATTCTTTTACTGTCCATAAATACCTCATATATTGATTTATATAGTACATAATGCACATATATACGTACATATATGTGCATATATACATATGTGAGACAACTCTGTATTTTTTATGAAAGATTAAACTGTATGTTTGATAAAAACAAATGCAGGTCCTAAGACATACTAATGCTAGGAGCTACAGGAAGCCTTAAGTTGGATGAAAAAGGAGAAGCAACATGTCCAGTGTTTTAGCCAACTGCCTTTGCAAAGGCATGTGCCCAGCTCAAGTGTGTAACGAGTACATCAGAAACCTGATTTGTGCAATTATTTTGCAAATAGTTCCATGTGCAGTCACTTCAGTGTTCAGTTTTCTGTTTGCCTGTGCGAATAAGATGACAGAGATTTTACATCTTGTGCTGTCTAGACACCTTCTGAAATTTAGTCTTAAATTTGGTAAATTTCTTTCCTGAATTTAGGGTCTTTGATAACCTGTTGACTTCTGTGTTTATTTTTAATCGAGTGATTGTCTCTTTTCCTGTTTGCTCCTGCCCCGCAAGAATTGTTCAAGGAAATGTATTCTAGAAATTTTGCTGAGACAAACTATAAATTACTATCAGTCAGGCTGGCAGGTGATCTCAGCCAGTATTGTCTTATAATTCAAGTTGTGCAGATCCTACCTGGAATGTCGAAATACCCTCTGCAATCACAAACTTGATGATACGTGTTCTGTATATTTTTTAGAGACAGTTTCTAACACAGGGCAGGACTGCAGGTTTAAGTTTAAAAGGAGCATTGTTAATCTCAGGATAACTCTTTATTTATACCTTTTTTTACAGAGGTTTTTCTGCTGGGTGATTAAAGCATCAGAACCTGCTCTGAGGCTAGCTCCCTTTCAGGGCTCTAAAGAAACCCACCACCAAACGAAAATAATTTCAGGAACAATTAGAGAAAAGGTCAGCATAAATTCTTCCTGTATCCATGGCATTAGCATCACCCAAGTGTCTCTTGCTTACAGTACGTTGTGACAAAGTAAAAGCTATTTCAGCTGTTATATTGTGATGGCTGTTATTTATGGAACATAAAAGGATACTGAAATACAAAAGGGTTTGAAAAGACCAGGGTAAGATCAGATAAAAAAAAATGAGAGAGAAACAGGCATCTTGGGATGGTAACTACCCTGCCATGTACTGACAGGGAGGTTGTATATTTTTAGAATATACTGAAAGGAATGGTGCTTTTACTTAGGTTTTTATGGTTTACCATGAGATGCAATTTTCTGGCCTTATATGCAGTTGTAACAAAAGTCAGAGAGATTTTATGATAGCTGCCAGAGTTCATAAATGATGGCATACACTAAAATATTTATAGAACTGTAAAATCTTGATTTCTCTCTGGTTTAGCAGATGGGGTCCTAAAACTGGTTCCCAGATTGTCACATTTCTTTACCCTTTGATGACAAAGAAGCCTGTTATCACTTCTTTTTTTCCTCTGGAAAGCAAGTTCACTAGTGTAATCAAGTTCATACTTCTATCCAATTATACACACCAGGATCTCATGAATTAAGATGTGTCAGCCATGTAAGATTTGTAATTATTCAAGGCAAAGGGCCTATCGTTAAACATCAGGATCTGAGCAGCCCTGCCGTCTCTCCGACCAATGACCACTGACTCATGTCAGTATAATTGCTCGCCTATATACTGGTGAAAATCTGCTTCCTGATCATTATGCTGCATCCACATGGCACAGATAAACGCTACTTACACACCAGAAGTGGTGAATTTAGGTGCCTGCTTGGTACAAAGCAGCAATCTAGCACAGCTATTTGTTTCTCTTCAGGATGTTTTGTTGTCCTCAAAGAAAATGAATCCCTGTAGCACTGCTAAACTCAGCTGTACTTCAGAATTAAAATTGATGGTTGGGGGTAGCAGAAGCAGAATAAATAATCTGTGAAGCAGCATTTTTCAATTGCCAACCAGGATTTACTCCAGATTAAAAGACTTTTCATTAAAATTGAAAATACTGAAGAAGGGAAAGCATCAAGTCATGTAAATGTCCTTTCTCTATTGTATTTTCATGAGAAAGTTTCTAGATTTTGGCACATAATCAATGAACGAACATGTTGTACCTACACACCTCTACCATATTTCCAACATTCATTAAGCTATATCATATATCCACATTTTGTTACAATAATTGGCTAAATCTTTATAAGTTAGAAAAGCAAAACAGGGCTTGGGGTCCCATTTTTCTGGGGACTGTCCAGATAAACTAAAAATACCTCCACTGCTGGGACTCAGTGCATCAGGAAACATATAAATTGGCAAAACAAGGAATCAAGAAGAGAGGGTCAATAAAAGGAAAAAGGGTTTTGCAAAATAATTTTTAAAAGCCCAAAGTGGTCTCAATTTATTGTAATTTTTCTGTATCTAAAATAAATACAAAAATCTGAACACCAAAAAAAATTATGAACCTAAATGCATTTTGATTTTGGTATAGTGCTTTGTTTTATTGTTAATTAGCAGTATCTACTGGCATTCTGCCTTTGGAGGTGGAAGACATAACAACCAGGCACACATATCAGAATGCCATGGTGAATTGCAGTAAATCTGAGCATCAGACTTCAGAGTTAGGTCTTCTACTGAGATATCCCAGAACAAAGCACAGTTTCACCAACAGAGCTAAATCCATTTATAACAGCTGAGAATGTGGTCAAGGTAATGGGGGGGGCTTGTTGTGGGACTTCCTTAGAATGTATTTTTTTTAAATACAGAAAAAGCTTTATTTCTTAGCTTACGATTCCTAGCTGCCTGACTACCCATCTTTTTTTTTTTTTCCCCTCCTTTCTTTTTTCTATCAGGAGAACAGAAGAACAAATAAATGATGAATAAAAAGAAAGAGCAAGGGAAACACAGAAGTTAGAGAAGTATCTCTTATTCAGACTCCGTAGGCAGACCTTTTTATGCAAACTGCAGTGATTAGTATTTTACTTTATATAGGAAATCTTTATTTCTTCAATAAAGCGACTCTCATTTCCAAAAAGGCGGTATTTTCTTTTCTTTCTCTCTCCTCCCTGCCCCCCCCCCTTTTAATGTGTTGTCCCCTAGCACCTTTTTGTCTGAGTGTACCCCAAGATTTTTTAAATAGCTAGAATAACAACAATAAATAGCAATCTCATTTTTTTAATAGTGTTTGGGAGAAATACCTTAATGAGTATTTATAGGGTTTGGTTTATTTGTGTGGATATGAGAATTGCTTTAACCAGCTGGCCTTCATCTAGGCATTGTTTTGCTTTGGTTTTAAGTGAATGCTGGGAGATGATGTTATTTGCATCTGAAACAAAGACAGTGTATTGCTAGAACTTCTGCATATGTTACCTCAACAGCTCATTTCATGATTTCAAGTCAGACATGAAATAGTAATCGGGTACTGAGGAAAGACTCAGCTGGAAATTCGTTGATGGCTGCCTTGGCGATGGAGACCTATCTGACTTCTGTATGCTGGTGAGTTTGATTTGGTAGGAAAGACCTGAGGCTGTTAAGTTCATTTCTGTTCACCTCTGTTTTCTTTTGGAGGTAGAAGAAGAACATTAGATGATAGGCAGCATTAAATGTGTTGCACAGAATGTGTAGAGCTGTGTCTTTCTTATGAAAGACCACATGAGAACCCAAAATCCCTGAGCATTGGCCCCAAATCTGCTTGCCAGAGCTTTCGGACATCTGTCAAATGGCACTGTTGGTTTTGTTTTCTTATTTTTATTTCTTATTAGAAAATGGAGTTTGAAGTCTGGATTATAGCTATGGAGCTGTTAGTACTGAATACCTTTTTATCCAGTGGCAGATAGGTGGACATACTCATTATCATTAGTAGGAGCACTTCAGGAAAGTAGGAAATACATTTTCCTTTGGGAAAAGGTGGGTTGAGACTGGTGCTCGTCAGTCAGGTTTCTGTGATGTGGTAAGAGTGAAGACCCATACATCTAGCTTCCATTTTTCCAGCTGCGCTTACTTAATTCTTGGGCATGGACTCTGAGGTCATGGACACGTGTACCTGGCAGACATTTTTTAAAAATTATGTTTAATTTGGGAATGTGAATCTGCACTCCCCAAGCTGTATAGAGTTTGTCACTGTTGAGCAGGCTTTCTGAAAACAGCTTTTTTCATGCTTGGCTGGGTCTCCAGTGAACAGCAAGGTAACTTCTGTAGAACTCTTCACTTATGCCCCCAAACACATTCTACCTGCATCCTAGCTGCTTGTCTGAAGTAAAGTTGGTTGTACTAATTTCTAGCCTAAGCAAGTTGCTCAGTTCTCCTGCAGAGAAAGCTGGTACTGCCAGAAAATTACTTGTCCCATCCTAAAATGCGTCTTGTGTAACTTGCTTAGGTTAGTTGATGGGCATTCAAATAACTTATGTTAAGTAAGAAGAATATTTTTAGGTCTGAGGTGTGTTGGAAAGCCTAAGATTTAACTCTTTGAAATGTTAGGTGATCTTTTTGTCACTCTGGATACCCTGATTGCTGAGCAATTTACTGTGTGGTATTGTTCACTTGAGGCATTAAAAATAAGGATGCTACACATTAGAGATATTCTGGAACATTTTTCCTGGTAAAAATAGATTCTGATGTTTGGCTTTGTCTGCTTTTTGCCTTGCTTTGCTTGGTCTTTAGTGAACTTCTTCACAGTAAGGTACTGGTTGATCATGAAATAGTATATAATAATGTAGTATAATAACAATGTATAATGTAGAAGAATGAAGTATATAATAATGAAGTAGTGTATAATATACACTATTCTGTGTATATAATTCTGGAAGTTTTGTTACCAAACATAATACCTGCAATCACAGGTTTTGTCTGACATACATTTGGCAAAAATCTTGTGTTTTTCATATCATTTGGAATTTTGATCCAGGACACTACTACCTTCTGCCATGCATATGCTCAAAAATTATGAAGTGTCTGGGTGTCTGAAAGAGTTTTATGTAAATGGAAAAAAAATACTGGGACCTAAGAAAAGTCCACAAAAATATCTGGCATACACATAAAAAATACTTTTAAAGTATTCAGACTAATGCTACAGTATTGCTTTGAAATACAACATGCTATTTCACAGGTGGTACTTACATATATATTTTTTTTTAAACTGCAGCCTAGATGCCCTAGAACAAAACTTTTGTGTCGCATGATTTTTCATACAGTTCTGCTTGTGCTCTGGAGTGTATGGACTGTGAATTCAGCCCCTGGTGTACAGTGACTCACAAACAGTTTTTAGCTTCAGAAGTACAACTGGAACAGATAATACAATGAAACATACCAGACTATGTATTTGAGTGATTGCGTGTTCTTAAAGTACAGGTGCAGAATACAGACAGAAAATTTTGAGGTAATAGTATTACTATGAAATATCACATATGTCTTGATAGTAATTGTTAGCATTATGTAACTGTCATATAAGAAAAGCAGTCTGGCAATCTCCCACAAAATCCTGAAACATTTGTAAAATTGCTTTACATATTTTATTGTGGTCAATACAGTGTGGAAAATTAAACAAAGAGTTCTTACTGGAAGGTAATGAGAAAGTATGAATTGACTGGTGTGCATTTCATTCCATCAGTGTGGCTTTAGGTTTACGCTCTTATTGTGTGCTAGAATAATTTTGTTCTTTTGGTAACAAATTTGTAGGTGGTGAGAGATTAAACATGATAGTGAGCTTGTTTTAAATAAAAATTTGAGAGGAAAAAAATGCACAAAACCCTGTGAAGTAGGTCACAGGCTTCACAGCTGTAGTCACAAAGTGACATTAGATTTGATGGGTGAAACCTTGGTCGCAGTGAGAGTTTTATCATTGACCTCAATTGAGCTAAGTTTTCCTATTTGAGTTTTAAGGTAGGGAAAGTAAGTAAGGTATAATTTATTCAGTTTGGTGAATTCTTTATTTGGGACAATCCTTTTGAAATTTTGGACTATTCACATATTTTGTTCAGCATCTCAGAATGCCTCGGTTCTGCCTGGGAAAGCATGCAGGCAGTGACTTCAGAGGTACCCACAACCCCACATAAGGGGGAAGAATTTGTCCTTATGTGCTTACCACGTAACTGATTCAATAACATCCCTGTACACTTTTATTTTGGACATGACCAGAGGTGAAGTAATTACATTTCAACCTGCAATGAGGTGAAGCTCTCGTGCTCAGTCTAACAGGAAGCAAATTTCGTAGACAGAAGCATCTCTCATTATTCCCTTTCGTGTAGTTCAGCAAATCTGTTCTTTTGCTGGAAGTAGAGACCTTTCTTTGCCAATACTTCCCATCCATCCCTGGGAACAGTGCATGGCTGGTAAATCAACACAATTATTATTCTATTCCAGAGGACACACAGTGATTTACGTTTATATGCCAACATTTTCTTCCTTGTTGCCCCAGCAAGAGCTGGGAAATGATTTATAAGGATGCAGAAGTGCTGGCACAGATGTTATACAGCCTCAGCATGTTTGCATTGCACAGCGTGGCAGACTGTTCTGGAAATGTTGATACACAGGTAGGGAGGGAGGCAGCGCGTGTGCCAGCGGTGCCCTTCCAGCTCCAGTGTGGGGCAAACTCTGGCCCTGCTGCTGGCAAATGTATTTGGCATCTGTCTTTCTAACAGGTCATTTCTGCATGCTGCACTTGGGGGAGGAGAATTCCTTGGTTCTTGTAATTAGTCGCTTCTGCTGAATTTCTGATGGACTTGTGGATTGTGAAAACCTCTCCGTTGTGGAACAGTTGGCAGCTTCATTTCATGTATTTACTTATTTTTATTGCCCTCTCCCCTGCCTGCCACCCCCATAGAGGAGGCTTGGAGGCTCAATGGATACACAGAATAAAAACGTACTTTGCGATAGGAACCATCTTTCTCCTTCTTCAGAGAGGTTGACATTACTGGGAAGTTTGCCTTTTGCTTTTAAGTATTATCAGAGCAATTGAAGACCTCCAAATCATTTAAAGCCACATTTCAAATGTTAGCATTCTGGAAGAAAAAGACATTGGAAGGTCAGATTGTGAGTGTTGTATTCCCTCTCAGAGATTCAACTTAAGTAGCTTGAAGATATTTCATGTTTCATGATGTAGTGAAGGGTGGGAGTCCACCTGGTCTAACTGGTGCAGTACTGATCCAAGTGTCTCCTTTTTCTAAGCATTGCCATTTTATAAACCTTGAATGTCTGAGGTTGAAAAGGGCTAGGTGTTGGGGACAGGTATGAAGCCTTCTACTTTTCCTCATTTCACCTGGTCTGTATACGAAAGTCTGATGTGACTTGGTTCCTTTCAAGCATTTCGCAGGACTGTGGAACCTAAATCAGAGCTCTGGTTTGTGGTTCAGCTTGAACATGTGCAAAATGATTCTCGTCTCTGCCTCTCTGGAAGGCCTCCTTCATGGGAGAGGAGCTTTGATTTTACAGGGGCTGGTCCCTAGGAGACAGTTCATTTCTGTGTTATCTCCTAACCTGCCTGGTCCTAATGCCTGTGGAGCTGGCCTTGACCTTATGGGAGGCTGAGCTCCACAGCTCCAGGCCATCAGGCAGAATGGGTTTTGAGAGTGGTGAGTAGAACCCTATTTTGGCCAAAATTACCAGCAAGAGGAAAGAGAGAAAAAGCTCACATCTTGTTGCACTAGCAGAAATGTGCATGGTTAAAAAGAGGAACCTGCTCCTTGGATGTGCTGAAGGATGCAATGGACAAGATGATTTAAAAAAAAAAAAAATTCTTCACAGGACGTAAATCAAAGCAAAATGTTATGTTCCTCTCATTAAGAGAATAAATAAATAAATAATACTAAAGCACAAAATCAAAGTCCTGTGACCTCCTGATTTGAGGAACATTGGTATAAACTTGAGGACATTAGTCCTCTGTGGGCTGCAAAAAACAAAGGCCTAGATTTTGAGGGCACATGTTGTTGGAGAAATTGCTCAGGGCTTAAGTCATTTGGTAGAGGAGCAGTGATGATGAGGAGGAAAACAGAGGAAAGATAATTATACCTTAGTCATGGAAAGTATGCTCTACTCTGCCCAGAGTCAAACTTCTGCAATGTCAGGTTTTGTGGCTTTAACTTAGGGAAGAACTTAGGCCCATGTGTACATGAAACTAAATAATGCAGCAAAGACAGGCTCATATCCGGGGCAAATCCCCTCCCTTTTGACTTACGCACAATCCCACTGCAGGTGGTAGATTGCGCTCACTTGTATCAGGACTAATGTTTTCTTTCTGATGGCTGGGTATACTGAGCAAAACAGGCTTTAGTGACTCCCTATAGTAGTAAACAACCTCCCTGGGGGTCCTCTAAAACACCCCAACTCCTTCATTCAGCACTGAGAGATCTCCAAACACTTAGTTCATAAACAACCCAAGCATTTTAACACACTTCCCTCCTTCTCCCAGGGGGTGTTGTTGGCTTGTGTTCTCTCCCTTTATTACAGCTTTAATCTTACGATGTGAACTGGGACTTGTTTACATTTTTATTTTTAAAGGCTTTTTTGTGTGTGTGTGTGTGAGTGCATGCACTAAAGATCTAAATTGACAGATGCCTTTTTGTAGGACTGAAATGACATATCTAAGTTTTACTGCTCTCTTCCCTGTATTTGCATTTTTAATTACTTGCATCATATTTTATTAGTGTGTTACCTGATGAAGAATTCCAACTAATTAATTTCACCTGGAATTATATGCTGGTATATGAAAAATTATACTTGGCCAATTGTGGAGACCAGCTGTGTATTAGGAATATCTGATCCCCATCTGAAAGATTAAAAAAAAAAAAAAAAAAGAAAGCAAGAGAAAACAGCTGATTGTAAAAGCTAGTCCCTTTTTTCCTCAAGCCCTAACAATATTATTATTGGCAGATATCCTTTATTACTCACCCTATATACTACGCATTAACTCAGAAGTTTGTTCTAACTGAACATCATTCAGTCAGATGACTTTTTCTTCAACCATTTCAGCTTTAATTTGTAGTAAAGCTAATGTTGTTGAGTTCCACCCATTTGCAAAGACGCATTTGTTTCCATTCCAGCATGACTCACAGAGATACAACTTCACTTTGACCACAATTTTTATTTTTTTCCAATGTAATTTTATTTTCCAGGTGGAATTAAGAGAGGGGGAATACTGATTAGGAATGTAGGCATATTATGAAAAGCTACCTGTAAAGGAAGAGGAAGAAAGAAAAGAGAATATGAGATGTGACCTGATCCTGCAACACAGCTGAACATACACACACACGTGCACGCACATGCACGCTCTCTCTCTCTCTCCATGGATATTTCTGGTTTGATTCTTTGTCTGCACTGACAACAGATGGTGTTTTAATAAAGTCCAGTAGGAATATTACTGTGAGTAAACAATCCAATGCATGCCAATTTCATAATTGCTGGGTACTGATACAGCCTCTTACCTGATGAATCCAAATTGGGAGGAAACCAACTGTGCACACACCTACTGGCAGCAGCCAAATTCGCAGCTGTGGTATGCTCCAGCATCGAGCTTCACCACGGAAGGTAAATTGCAGCTCCAATCATCTTTCTTGGCACCGGGCTTGGGGAACAGCTGCCATCTGGCTTGTCATCAAAGTATGGTCACCGAGTTTCTGGGAGATGAAATAGCTTGCTTTTTTACCTTGACATGCATGAAGATTGCAATCTTCATCTTTACAGGTATCTCTTAAAATAACATTCTTGGCTTCCTGAGCCAGAGATTTACCAAGTGGGATTTTCTTCTTTAAGTGATTCCCACGCCTATAGGGACTTGAAGTCTAAACCTGTTATATGCTAATTAAAGATTCACACCCACATGACTTGTCAAAGAGATAAATCTTACTCATTTGTTTTCATCATTAACAGGGAAAAAATTGTAAGGAATACCATGCCTTACATTAGCAGATTTATGTGGAAACGTTTGTTTTTAATAGAAGTGGAGATGCGTTATTCCCACCACTGTTGATACAACCCAGTATGGAAATTACGACTTGGCAGAGAAGAAGGGGGTGAAAGGCAAAAGAGGGAATTCAAATACTCAGGACCAGCATCCCAGCTAGAAGTGACTGTATAGACTGCACCCAGTAAGTGACTGCCTATTCAGTGCATTACATGATCATTATTTATATATTCAGTCCTTTAAAGGCACCTTTAAAGGCAATGGCAGATTAAAGCGCAGGAGGAGCAGGTGAGTTCCCCCCTCTAAAGAGACTAATCTACAGCAGTATTTAGGTGCTCCATTTCTGCTGCTTTCTAGCAGGCCCCAGTGCTGCACAGCTACACATAGGAATAACTTTATTTCCATCAGTAATTCTTAGTGTTGAGAATTTAGTCTGCAAATTCCATGCAAAAGTCTAATCTTCTGAAATTTTCTTTCAGCTCAGACTGGGACACTGATTGAAATCCCAGATAAATCTCAAATAAATTAAAATCCCAGTTTGGAATCTCCAATAAATGTCATTTTGGAAATTTATTTGACTTTATCAAATTGCTTTATGTCGATGAGAGCTAAGTATACTTTTGCATTATTGCCTTGATATATTATATTGCTGTCTTTCAAGATAGTTTTTCATCAGTAAGTCTATGTTTTCAGAGGGGGAAACTAATAACCCTGGAAAGTTTTCAGCTGTGGTACTATACACAGGCCTTTGAGGGATCAAGATTTTTCTTTAGTGACGATTATCAGGCTCTTAGCCTGCGAGCAGAACCACTTTGCTCTGGATTTGGAAATTCTATTGAATGCAGAACTCACGATTGCAGTTCACTTTGCCCACAGTAATTATTTTGTGCAAGGAATTAAGTAAGAGAGGCAGAGAAGGCTGCTCTTCCTACTTAAACGCATGCTTTGGAGCTGCAAAGCATTGCTTGAAAAGGTTCTGCTTCTGTCTGCGAGTTTACAGTAACAGTTGCCCTGTCTAACTAGGGGGAGTTTTTGACGGGGTTCGGTGGGTTTGGATATACAAATAGGAAGTCTTGCTGCTCCGCCCAGATTTTTTCTTACCAGGCCACAGAAGGTCACCATGGACATAACTTCTATGGTACACAGGGTTAAAAAAGTGTGCCTACATATTTTACCTATTGAAAGACTTGCATGCTCAATACCTTTATGATGATTAGTCCAGCTGTCAGTGCTGGGCTGGATTAGTTTTGCATATGCTTTCTGTTTCATGCTGTTCTATCTACAGCTAGACTGGACCACACTTTTAGTCTTTTTAATTCACAGCTGACAATATATTTCTAAAAAAAAAAAAAGGCATTTTCTGAATAAGTGTGGATAAATGCTAGAGGAATAGCCATTTTATACATTGCTAAATAAATGTACAAGGAAATGTTTTGGCAAGAGCTACTGTGTTGTTCAGTACCTCCAGCAGAACTGCACAATCTCTCCAAGGGAAAAAGCCTTGGTGGAGCTCCAAGACATGCGTTCATGGTAGCTGCCTGACACAGCAGTCTGACTGCACAGTGCCACTGACGGACAGAAAATGAAGCTGTATGGAAATGCTTAAAAACTTCCTGTTGGAAAAAATCTGCTCCCAACAGAAGGTTATGCAGAAGATGAAAAATCCCTGTGGGTTTCTCTAGCTCTGAGATTGGCAAGCCTGGAGATGTTGGAAGGTGCTGACCTCTTGGTCACAGCTTGATCATATCCACAGCTGGGTGTCATTTCAATACAGTAGCTCCCTACTGGCGGAGATTCTTGGCACCCCATAAAATTTCAGGTTTTCTGTGGAAGGAAAACACTGCAACACTTTCAAAATGTTATGGGAGCTGTGCCATGTGGTAGTTTCTGCAGTGGAGTGGAATAGGATACCTGTGTCAGAACCACCCTTCTCCTCCTTTTCTTACCTTTCTGTTCCCACAAGTTGGGATCAGGGGAATTAGGAATTAAGAATCAGGTCATGTCAGCTCCAGAAAATATTCCAGTCAGGGTTATATGCTGCAGTGATCCGTTGTTTGAAAGCCATGAGAACAGGGGTTGGACATGTGAAGGCACTACGTGCTATATGCTGACAAACACTGAATTCACAAAATTAGTATTTTCTTTTAATTGAGAGCAGAGATTGTGAAATCGCTTTCTACTCCAGGACCTGAGGCTCTAAACATTGACTTATAGTAGAACAACTTAATTTGGCCCTGAACCAAAGCAGAAACAATGAGAGAATCTGAAAATGGATGGGAGAAGCAGTCATAAATCTGGCAGTTAACTAACGATTGATCCAGTATAGTGATGAGAGGTGTTTATCTCATCCATCAGCTAACCTTGAGATTGCCTGACCTGAAATACATTCAATCTTGTACACTAGCAGTTGTCCATGGCTTTACAGTATCTAATAACAGATTTAGGCTTCTATATAGGATGTAATATTCAAAGCAAGCTTTGCTTTGATTTCCTGAAAGAACCGCCTATCGTGTAGGCAGTTATGTGTCCCTATCTCCCCCCAGCTTCATGGCAACTTGTAGCAGATTCTCAGCATCAGTAGCTCCTGGAAAAGGGTTAGCATTTTTAACACCAGAAAGTCAGCCTTAGTTTTCCATAAGTCAATGCAATGCTGTAAGATCTGATGACTTTTTTTGTTGGCATGCCATTTACAAGTATGACTAAATTATTCTCCAAAGCTGAATTGATACCTAAAGTAGATACATATTCCTCTAAAAGAAATAGAAGATATACTGCCTTACCCTTCAGTGCTCTAACACTTGGGCTTCAGAGGGAATGGAGGCTGCCCATTTTTAGTGTTCATTAGAACAACTCTGTGAAAAGACTTCACAGCCTGAATGATAATTTTTTCAGACACAAGTATCCTGTTTCTTTTGGTATAGGTCCATTTTGAGTGGGGAGAGAGAGGGAGGGCAGTGAAGTAATGTGACAAGGGAAAACACATAGACAAATATTGGACCTTAGTTTCTCTTGCTCAGAAACGATGGGCAGACCAATTGTCCATCCATTCGTGTGACTTCAGTGGAGCCGCAGAAGGGGAATGCCCGCTTTGAAAAGTGTGCATCCAGGAACAGATCCAACCCTGACCATTCCCACAATCTGGAGGTATTTGGATTAGTTGGGGTAGAGTGTCCCATGACAGAGATCCATAGCTGGGTTGACACAGAAACCTTCTTGAAGCCTTGACTTGGGCCCATCACTGATATAACTGGCCTCCACAGGTTAAACAAAAAGAATGTCTATAACTCATATCACAATATATTCTATTCCAAATATTTTATGATTGTTTTCAGAGTAATATATTAAAGGATTAGGTAAAAGTAGGAAGATTTACATCCTCTAGAGCTCCTCTTTATATATAATGAATTTTCCTATGGGTAAAATTTTCAGTGTTGAGAAGACCAAGTCATCAGGACATACATTTAACACATATGGTTACCGAAAGGATTGCATTCATCTCCCTATCTTTAAAAGGGGTTTCCTTTATATTATAGAGAGTATTATAAACTCTCATCCCTATGTCCTTTGAAGCAGTGCTGTGCTACAGCTGTGTATATGAATTATTGCTTCTTCAGATTGTGAAAAATACGGTACTTTTCAGACAAGCGATAATAGTCAGAATCACATAGCTATTCCAAGGAGATGCAGGGCAAAATGCTGAACCTTTATTTTGGGATGAAACAATCTGGAGGCCTTCTCTAAGCCTCGAAATATAGGCTATAGGGTATGCAGCCTAGGTTGCCACTGAACTCTGATCTCAGGTAATGCTGAGTCTTGTTCAGAAAACCAAAGAACTGCCTGGAGCCCCCACCCAACCCCACCCCCATGAAATGCTCCCTAAAAGTTTGGAAAACGATGAGCTCAGTAAATCTGAATTTCCGTTGCTGGCCTACTTGTCTTGTTGTCCAGGTCCAGGAGAAATGTTGTCAATATTTTGTCTAAAATAACTTTCTCATGTTACTTGTGGCTCAACTGCGATATTTAGAAGTTATCAGGAGAACTTATTGTGAGGACACTGCCAGAGTTACACAGCCACAGCCATTGAGATGAGCTTTGCTTTACTGTGACTGGCCACCATTCAGTCACACCTCCTCCACGCATGTGGCCACTTGGTAAAGACAGTATACATTTCACAGCTAAACGGGGTGGGATTTCAAATGGTAAATTCAGTCTTCAGCCCAGCAAAGCACATGCTTAATTTTAAGCACATCAATATTGCTTAAAAGCAACCGGACTATTTGGATGGCAAAACTGAAATATGTGCTTAGAAGTGAAAAGTTCCACAAAACCAATAAACAACTTAATGACATGCCAGATAGGTTTTCTTTTAAAAACAACAGAAAAAAACCCTAAACAAAACAAAACCAAAAAACCCCTGAAACAAAAAACAATCCCCCCACCAAAACAGTCTCAGACCCAGACTTTTTTCCAAGCCAGCTCAACACCCAGCATGGGGGCTAGATTTTTCCAAAGAGCTCAGCTCCCATTTATGCTCTTAAATACAGGCCAGATTTTTATAAACGCTCACAATCTAATGTTCAGAGTTCTTTGGACATTTGGCCACTTCTTTCTATGCCAGAGCTAAAGACTTCTAGAAATCTGGTCCCAATTGTGGATGCTTGGCTCTTTTGAAAATTTCACCCCATGGAAAATACTTTTATAGTGGCAATTCTTTTTCCCCAAAAGGAAAAGCCATGAAATGTAATTATTTTATGTACAATGTCCACACTTCAAATATGATTGTTTACACTTTTTCTTTTGCCTGTTAAAAGTCCCAGACAAAATAATATTTTCCCCTCCTCCTCAAAGCATTTGGGGCCTATATGCACATAGAAAGATGAAAGAAAGTAAGTTTTATTCTGTTTTTATATGATATTTCTTCAAGATTGAAACCGATGGAGGAGTCGCATACAAGAAGAGACAGGGAAAAGCTATTCAGAATGAATGGATATCATAGCAAGACCTGAAGTTGTTCTACCACTTGTAACAGGGTCAAGTGTCTTAGAAATAATAGTAGAAAGAAAAAAATAATTTTATCTGAGGCCTTGAAACTAATCAAGCTACAGAATCTTCTTTTCCCTTGCAAAAATGTAACTGACCCATTATTTTTTATATTTGCCCCTTAAATGCTATGGGTATAATTGCTATCCTGCTGTGAACAAAGACCAGTCAAGCTACCCCGAGAGAAGCATCTTTACTGGCTCCCTGCAGTACTGCCTATCATATCGGGGCTACTGATCTCTCCACATAAACAGAATGCAAGTGCCTAACTGCCAGATATAAACATAATAGCACCATTTATCCACCACTCGCAAAAAGTGTGAGGAAGTACGCTTAAGTGTCTAAACAACATCATTTTTACTGAACAACCCGCAATGGATGTTCTAGCGGGGAGCTTGCATGGGGACGGTTAAAAGGCCTCGTTTTCCAGCTGAAGAGACATGTAATGAAAATTAAGTAGCATCCTAATCCATCAACTGCTGTCTCTTCCTCTACCTCATTCCTCACCAATAATCAGGAGTCATAAATACCGGAGGTGGAAAACACCTATTAGGTTATACAATTCATCTCCTTGCCAAGGCACGGCCGTTCCCTCCAGTGACCCTCCTCCTAGACATCCGCCAAAGGTATTTCAGCTGTCTCAGATGGCGGTGATTTCATTGCACCCTGTCAGAGACCATGTCCACAGCAGAAATATTTCCTCATTCTCTAGAGTCAGCCTGATGACGCTCTGACAGTGCCCTGCGTACAGGATTGCAATCTCCCCTTCCAGTGCTGGAGCACCAGAGCAAGCA
Source organism: Balaeniceps rex (assembly GCA_013401315.1). Lineage (NCBI taxonomy): Eukaryota > Metazoa > Chordata > Aves > Pelecaniformes > Balaenicipitidae > Balaeniceps > Balaeniceps rex. Next base: position 35,980 of record VYZW01009182.1, on the reverse strand, counting down.
GCTGTGGTGCTCGCACCTATCAGCCCTGCTCCCAGTGCCCCATGGAGCCACACTGGATGTGACAGCCCTTTCCTGGAAGTCCCTGCCTGCAAGCTGGGCTCTTTCCAGCAACTGGTGTAGAAAAGCAGGTGGGACACAGCCCTTCTTCTTCCTCTGTTTCTTTTCTGGTGCCCCATGATTGTCACACGTGCTGGAGTGTGGCCACCACATCCATCTGTGCATATTGACGGGAAGGAGGAAATAGGTAGATGTTGGCAGCCCTCTTAACCTCCTCCCCACCCCCATGTAAATCAGCACCTGTCTCCACTCATGCCGTGAATGAGAGGATTTCGCCTGTACCTTGTAAATCCTGGATTGTAAATCATGGGCCACTGCCAGCTGTTGTCCAGCAATGAGGAACTCACCTTTTCCTGAATTTCAAGACTCACTTTTATGCTTAAATACTTAGCCAGGATCCAAAGTAGCAGTTTGGTAATTAAAATGCACCCTAGGGAGCATATAGGCAATTAAATCAAAGAGAATGATTAAAAAATAAATAACAATTACCTTGCCTAACTATTAAGGGTAGGAGAGACTATCCAGGAACCTATATTTACACCACAAAGCTTATTTATAGCCTTAAAGTGATGTTACCACATGCGTGCAGAGTTGCTCTTACCTTAGTTGGACGGAGCATCCTGGAACCTAAGCCCTCTAGGGCTTCGCAGCCTTACTCTCCAACAGCCGAACCTCGTGATGGGCCCAGGGAGGTAGGTGTGCACCCAGCAGCACTGTCATTACCCCAGTGCACAGCCAGTGTCATTCAGAAACATGGTGTGAAGGCCTGAGGGGAAAGGGGTGTGGTGGAGTCAAAAAGGAAAGTCTGTCTGTTGGAAAATAGGATTTGATTAGTAGGTTGGAGTTCTTGCATATGACTGGGAAACCTGAGCCTTGCCCCCAGTTTGAAAGTGTTTGAACTTACTTCCCAGGAGGAATGCCATTCCCGCTGGCTCATCTTCCCATCAGGAGGAATGAGACAGTCATCTACCTTCAAAAGACCAATTTATGGTCCTAAGTACAAGAAACTGTTTCTTGGCTCCAAATAAGAGTTTTAAAAAGCTGCTTGACTCGAGGCTGCAGGTTGGCAGCTACTTATGGTAGTGAAGGAAGGTTTCATGCATATGCTCTATGTGGCATTTGTTATTAGTTCATTTTTGATAACCTCTCTGTCACTCAGCTTAATGTTGGAACTGTTGTGACTGGCTTTCCTGGACACACAACTTCTCTTGTTTGTTGTAGCTGGAACTTGACTTGGCTTTGTGAATTTTGCTCGTGGAAATGGATACCTTCCAAGCCCCTTTTAAGCTCCAGTTTTGCGCTTGCTCGCTCTCTCCCTGCTCCTCCACCCAGCTTTCTTTCTCTTTTCTACCAAGATAACAGCTTTTGTACTAGCAACAAATGACCCTCATGCTCTTTTCTTTAAAAGCAAGCTGTTGGGGGTTACTCTTCTCTTTGATGTGCTTGGTCCACCTTGCTCTAAGCTGGTAGTTTCCAAAGTAAAATAAAACCAAAGTTTTTATAGTGATGGAACATAGAGTACCTGTGAGATCTTAACTGTGAGTGGGAGCATAAATTGATTATTTAGCTACATAAAAATTGATGTTGTGGTTTTTTTTTAAATGAGCCTTTGTATAATAGCAGGAAGCTTGACATGTTCCTGGGGAATTGTGCCAGAAGACATATACCATCTTTCTTATACATTTCTGTGCGTTCTGAGACAAGATATTTCACCCATATCTATATGTAACCCTAAGGGCCTTCCCTGTTCCTGCAATGTTGCTGCATGCTATTTACTGGAGTACTCCGTTCTGAGAATAATAAACAGTGGTGCATGTTACCATAAGCAATATGTACAGAAATGGGGTTTTTTTTTGGAGTGAAAAGCTAATTAGCAATTTCACTATGATTTAGGTGACCCATGTAAACAAAACCATTTTAAAAATTGTCATAAAATTGGCTTTATCTTAAACTGAAATAGCTGCATAGTGCCAGAGCAATTCTTTAAGATTGCTACTGTGAAACTAGCGATAATGCAGTGTTGGGATGGTCAACATTTCACAGAGTGGAGCACTTAGCCAAAAGGTATAAATAATACTTGCTTGAGCTATCACCTGGCGCTGGCTTGAGAAAGAGATCATTTACTCTCATTATCCATCCAGTTTCACTGGGAGCTGTACTACTGGCAGATTATGAGGACACGACTGACTTGCTTTCTTCCTTGGGCTTCGTGAGCTCATGTGGCTACCTCATGTGGGAGGACTGCTAGTGGGACCAAGGTACTGAGAACTGGCACTGCCAAAAGAGTAGCGAAAGCAAATGTTTCTGCTAAATTTGGTTGTTTAATGGGTGATTACTAGGTTTATTTCCTTGGAAGTCTTCTGAAAATATTTTTAAGATCTGAGTAAGCTTTATGGTGCTTTTGCATAGACTAGTTTGCCTTGTGAAAGGCACTACCACTAGGACAAGCTACCTCAAGATGTTTTGTTGCTGAGGCTTGGGGGCATAGGGTAGGCTTCATGTGAAAACCTGCTAGCAAAAGCAATGTCTGTTGGCTCTGAACATGGAGGGACTGCAGGAGGAGATTTTCAAATTTGCACTGTGGCATCCACCAGGGAGTAGTGCGTGGGCTCCAGAAACCACATTTGTCCCAAGGAAAGCAGCACTCCAAGAGGCAGCACTCCAGTCCCACTCTCAGATAGACACTAGGCAGGGTTTAATAGGATGGGCAGACAACTTGTGCAAAATTCATGACTGGATATCATCCAAGTGCCATTGCAAACAAATAGAAAAGCAAAATAAACCAAATATACTACTTGTACATGCATATGCAGCAAACACCTGATTGCATTTTCATTTACAAAATCATTCAGCCTTATTTGCCATGGGAAGCCTGGCTTCCTTCGCTGTATTTCTTCTCAGAGAAACCAGCCTCTGAATACCACAGTGACACAGTACACATTCGGCAGGGCATTGGTCCCATCACATTAGGCTCCGTCACATCACATCAGTTGATGTGACTGACAGAACCTGACATCTCATGTCACAGCAGGGCACGTTGCCCAGCACCGCGAATTACAAAGACACACTTTCTAGCAAAGTAAAATAAAGATGAATTGAAATGATGTTGTGTGGGGGAATGCTCTTAAGGTCTTCCTGGTCAGAACAATCTAATGGCAAGCTGTATTCCGGTTCATGAGTAAGATGGGTAAGACTTACTAATATGTTCTATGTAATTAGCTACTTCAGTGAGAAAGGATGGTTTTATTAAAATGCAAAAGGAGATGAAGAGGCAGTAGCTCCCTCAATAAATACTTTGTATATATGTGTGTATTCAAGCTTGGCAGGCGTTAAGCTAGCTGTGCGTGTTTGTATGTTGCATGTGGTTATATCCCCATACACAGGTAGAAAACTGGACAAAATGTCTGTGGACACAAGGAAAATGGCTACAACCCCACATTGCGTTTTACATTTTGGGGCCTCCGGACAACTCACACTGCTGCAGGTCAAGAAGCTGCTATAGCATACTCAGGTGTACTGGGGGTGAAATGACTGCCCTGTCCCCAGGCTGGGAAGCTTTTTTAAGCCACAGGCATCTTCTACTTTTTACTGTCAGCCTGCAAGGCCCTCTGCAGGTCCTCAGGACAGCCTTTAATTTCCATTTGGCTTAGTGACAGACATACTTTCTTAACCCCGTTGTTGCTCCTTTTTTTGTTGTTCTTACAGTTAAACAGAGCGCAGAGCTTTCTTTTCTGCTTGTTTAGTGGGCAATGGAGGAAGAGTGGATCAGCTCCACCACCCTAACACCCTGTACTGCTGAAACCCCGAAAATCATGAAATTTAAATATATATATATGAGTAAGTAGTTATGTATTATGCAGTGTATATGTATTACCTACTAATATTGCAGTGATAAGTATATTTTACAAGAATGGCTACATATGCCTGTATATATTAGCAATTAATATACATTAGCACCTCACGATCATCAGAGGCTTTGCAGTCCAATTTTTCTTAGAGGCTTAGCAGTGCAATTATTTTTTAATCTACAGATTGCATGCCACATTCTGCCTGGACACCTCACACTCTCTTTTACCCTACACTTGCATGCATGCTGTCTGTTTTCTGACACCTTTCCCCCATGCCTCATGTTCATGCACCCTTTTCTCACAGTCCTTTGAGACCCATCCCTTCAACCCTCTTCAACCACTCTCAAAGTACTTTCCCCTTGGCACTTCAGGATGTCTTCTGCTTCCCCCATTCATTTATTGCTTACTACTGCAATCACTGTCTATGGAAATCAGGAGAGGGCCCCCTACCCTGAGTCAAGCTGAATTTCCTCACCGCAAGCAGTGGAAGTGGCAGCTATCGTCATTAGGGTGGTCAGCCTATGTTTCACTGGGAAAGCCTTCTGGAGAGGACAGCCAGCCCCGCTGAGATGGGCTTGGCACCCGGCCCAGAGGAAGTAACGGGCAGTGACTGCTCTTCTGGAAAGAGGAGAACAACCTAAACTTTGAAACTGATTATTTGAGCTCATCCTTTTAAAACAAGTCACACCAAGCTCATGAGATGCCTGGTAGAGGAAGCTTCAGGAGTGTGAAAAGATCACATGAAGGCACTTTTCCCACCCCTGTTTGTAGGTGTTTAGAGCAGCTCAGCCTGTTGGCCTTGATAACTGGTGACTAGTTGAAATCACTATGCATCTTGCTTTTTGTCTTATTAGAAAGTGTTTTGCGAGTTTCCTTCCTTTATTTTCTATTTTGATGACATTCAGGACTTTGTGTCATCCTTCCATCATTAAATGCTAATTTGCAGTGCATTAGCTGAGTAAACATTTATATAAAAATAAACCCAAACTTGGCTATATGTGACAGGTTTTAATTAAACGCTCATTTATTCTAAGGCTAAACTGTGATGTTTGGTTAGGGCTTTGCCACAGAAACACTGGCCTGCCTAAAGTGTGAGTAAAATATATAGTGTCTGGAAAAAATCTTTGAGATGCTCTGAGTGTCTATTACCCTTAGGGACTGAAACACAGCTTTTCATCTTACCTGAATACTCTTTCTCTGGTTTTGCTTTCCCGTGGCTGCTGAAGAAAAGCTGTGTCTCTAATACTTTAAAAATAGGAAAGCAAAGGTGGTTTCTGCAGCCAGATTCATACTGTTGAACTAAAACCTGTCAGGGAATATTCCTTAGCACTGGACCTTGATCCTATTGAATTGTTAGCATGGGCTCTTCCGTGGCTTTGGACTTGCTAGCACCACCGGCCAATACCACCCCAAGCAATTCCTAGGCAAGTTTCAGGAGATTTTGGGGGGCACAGCCTATTTGCAGTGGGCTGTCTGCATGCAGCTGTCCTGTTTTAAAGGGTAAGAGAGCTTAGGTACCACTTCAGGTAATACGGGGCATTTTGTGCTAGTTGCTGTCATTGCCAGAGCATGGTCCCCCACCTGCCCAAATTGCCTGTGCAGCGGCTGCCCGTTTTGGTACCTGAGCTGGCTCCAAAGTTGCGTTGATGATTCAGCTGCTGTCACTGGCAGCAGTGGGAGCTGCCAGGCGCTCAGGGCTGTTGTCATCAGGCCAGACGCACACGACTGTATTTAAGAAGCTGAGATTTGTACAATGTTGATTTATGTGTACCTGGTTCCATAAAGATAGATACAAATACAGAAGGCAGGTTTGAAATTCAGCAGTAGAAAACAGTTACGGAGCCGTGGTTTCTGAAATACTATAGAGCTGTACACTGAGAAGAGGAAATCACCACCCTAGCTCAGTCACCCCGGTGTGTTAAACTGACAACTTTGGTAGTCAGCACTGACTGCAGTAGGCATCCGTTCATAGTGCAATGGATAAAACAGCACTTGTTTTAATTTGTATTATCATGTATACTGGGATTTTCCAAGACAATCTAAGGGAATACATAACCCAATCCAATAAGATATGGTGATTGTATCTCCCTTACAGTCCTTTGAAATCCACTTTTAGAATATTTGCTTTAGTATATAAATGCTCCAGAAAAATATTTATACTCAAAGGCTGCCTGATTTCTTTTTAAAGCTACCCTATTAATGTCTCAAGACAAAACATTATGAAGTTGAAATTGCACTATACCTTCATGCATATGCATGATTGTTCAGTCATTAATGATGTGCACCTACTATATTTCAAATGACAGTTATCTTTTTCCTAAATAGACATGAGTATGTGAAATTGTGTAACAGTTAACTTTTTTCCTGATATATTCACCCCATTTTCATGATGATATCATGGTTATAAGCTCCATCATGTTTTTTTTTTTTTAATTCAGCATTCTAATGTAAGCCTTTTTGTTTCTAAAATATATATTCTAAGACTTAGGTGAAAATCACAGTCATGTTTTCTGCATTTTCTTTTGTATGAGCACAACTTCATTTAATCTGCCATAACTTCTTCAGGTATTATTTCTCCTTTTTTTTAGACATTTACATTACATTTTAGATGTGTCCCTTTAGACATATTACAGGGAAAAAGACAATTGTAATTTAACTTACTTCCAGAGAAATTGTTATAGGATTAACACTTGTCTTGCAAAGCCTAAGGATATATTTTCTGAAGATTTTCTTTTTAGAAAAGTATTAATTTATGCATAACTGATTTAAAAATGGATATTTACAAGATGGAGGGTTTTTTTAATAGAAAGTAGCCCTTTTTTCCTTGAATTATTTCAGTGTCAGAAAATTATATATTAAACAGTAAATGTAATTAGGAATCTGATTCCTTGAATTCATCCAATTCACTTGAATGTGATGTTTTCTGCCAAATGTCAGGGTATTTAAAAAATTTCCTGGCATTTTCATCATTAGTTATTAGAACTGAATATTCCTCTTTTCTTACCTACTGTTAGATCGTTTTCCATGTCATGGAATTATCTCAGAAACAACCTTCTTTCAAAATTGCTTCCATCCTCTGATCATTAGAAAAATGCTTTTTTTTTTAAATTCAAATTGACTAACATTAAGCCAACTGATTCCAGAAAAGATGAGGAAAAACCTATGTACTTCTTGCTTGGTTGTTGCTGTAGATTTATTTTAAGGTATCATGAACATCAGCATCACATTAGCTGACTTAAGATACCTATTTTTTAAGCCACACTTCATCAGCACAAATTTAATACTCCTGATGTTCCTAAAACCTAAAACAATAATAAAAACATTCCAAGATTTTACTTTTCTAAGAAAGGTCCAACTGGAAAAGGTCTTTAAGTGACAGAGGAAAGATTCAAAGGTATTAAGGGATAGCTTTTTAAAAATGAACTCCTAAAATGGGAGTTATGCACAGGAATTTTTAAAGTCCTACAAAGCTCTCTTGCTCTTTCTCTCTGAAACAGATATGGTTAATCTGTCTGTCTGAAATAAATATCATTAAACAGCTGTTCCTAAGTCATTTTGGACTAGTGGAAAGCAGAGAAATACTAGGCAGAAAGCAAATATTTAAACTCATTTATTGATTTGCATCACAAAAAGAGTGAGATTAAGTTTGTTCTTGCTGTCCTAGCAGTACACTCTCTTCCCCATTACAATTAATTTGGCTAAAATCAAGCTAAACTAATTTTCTCACCCACAGTTACAGGTGAAACACAAAAGGATGCTACAGTCTTGCAAGATGGAGAGAGGCTAGTGTTTCTTCATTATACTTTATAAACACACATCACCTAAATAAAAATGAATGATGTAGCAAAGGATTTTTTCAGTATGTATTAGGGCTGAATGTATTACTCATGAATGAATTATGCAGGTCATTCCAAATATGTGCTGACAATATCTCTACACCGCAAGAGCACTGATATTGCCAATGTGAGGCTTTCAAAAATCTTGAGTCAGGACACAAAATACTAAAAGTGGGTTAAAACCCAAGAAGTTTAAAAAAAAAAAGACAGTTACAGTTTTATTTGCTTATCTTTTTGATTGTGGACTGTGGACCCTTAAGAGCCACATCCTTAACTTTTTCTCTGCAGCTGCATGGTCAAGAAATGCACCATATTTAAATGAAAGCAGAGATTATCTTTTAACCACTTGACTGTAAGAATTTGGTTTTAGGAAAAAAACTACTCAAACCCCCTGATATTTATAAAACTGATAATAAAAATGTAAGACCTGGAAATGCTGCAGTGTAAACACTAGGGATTTCTGGGTAAATATGCATCATCTTGTAGGTTTCAACTATTTTATTAATGTAATTGATTTCCTTTCTCCACTTGTAAAGCCTTAATTAGCGAACCCCTGTTTCATGAATTTAGGTAAATTCAGTGGGGTCCAAGAGCATCTCTAGAAGTGGTACAAACAAACCTAGCCATGTCATAAGCTTAAAACATCTAGCCCAGATTTATCACCCTGTTGGTGATGATCAAACAGATCTTTGCATTGGTGGCACCTGTATGTGCACTTGCTCTGTGTGGGTTTATGGGAGAAGTCTTGATGGACTGCAGTCACCGATACCTCCTGCGTGTGAGGCGGGTATGCTTTGGCTGGGAAGGAAATCATTGCTGATGGAGAAAAATTTCTCTGGAAGAGAAATTGAACTCTGTTCAGTTTAAACACATCCAATGACCAAGAAGCTGGGACCGTGTGCTATGACTGCTGTGCAGCTGGTGGTGTTTCACCTGTGCTCAGCAATCACTCCTAGTTAGGAAACTGCCTAGCATAACCAACGGTAGGTCAAAGGAATCGCAAAGCCAGCACACGCCAGCTCTCCGAGCTCTGACGTGCAGCATGATCTCATACCAAGTGGCATCTCTCTCACTGGAGTAGTCTTGCCCATACTATGGCATTCCCATACAAAGGGCAGCCTGAGCACGCTTTCTCTGATCACATCTCTGTGCCAACACCCTCCTGCTCCCATGCAGCAGCTGTACATCGTTCTGCACTCCCCATCCTGGTACCAGGGGCATTTCTCACTGCCTACCTGACCACACAAAACAAAACATCCCCCATTAAGGAAAGGTATGCACTTTACAAGAGGTAGCTTTACTTTAAAAAAGACCAAATCTCTTCCCCTGGATGTTATGAACCAGGATGGGGAGCTGATGTCTGCGGAGGTGACACGGCAGGGTAAGACACTCACGAATTATGAGGGCAGATGTCAGTTCCAAGTGACATGTTTTCCATAACCTACTGCCTCTCTTTGTTTATCCATCAAATACAATCTATAAAGCAACTGCTCATCTATTTAGTCTTGGGTAGGGCATAGAAATGCAAGTCAGACCTCAAATATAGTTTGTCATTTGCCTTCTCAAAAGGAGATGTGATTTATGTTTATAATAAAGTATTTGAAATGTCATTTAATAGGAAAACAAATGGCAGTTGGATTCCCATGAGCAAGGAGAGAGGACTGTGAAACTTTGAATTAAACGGTTTTATCTTATCACGCTTTAAGTTACATATTTTTATTCTAATTGTAAAAATTATCTGCCTTGACATATCTTTTCCATTATTTTTGTTAAAGGGTATTCATCAGCGGTGTTAATGATGACACAAAATTTTAATATATGCATTAAACATTTAAGTTTTAATATGTTAACATGACACAGGATGTGAATAATAACAATGTTTTATATATGAAGTGAAAACATATTTTATGTTGGAAATAGTTAGAATGCCTGGCAAGTGACTTATATCCATAACAATTTCATTTAAATATTGCTTTTGCACCCCATCTATCTTAGATGCAATTTTATAGTCCTTTTTAAAAATTCATTTCAGCATGACCTCTTTGAGGCTGCAACTTAGTGCCTCTAGCCTACATATTCAATTGCACTTGTACTTGTTCCTATTCAATTACCTTTCAAAGTGCAGAAACCAGCAAGTGCCCAGACCTGAACTGCATTTACCATTCTGGGACTCTTCAGGAATTACCACTTCTGTGCAGTTACACAGTAATAAGGGTAAAAGGCAAGAGGAAATCCATCAAATTGCTAAAATATGATGGTCTACCAGATTTGATTTAGATCTTCATAATTTGGGACCTCTTGGAGCAGCCAGGTAGTTCCTAATATAAGATTACGTTCCCTTGAATATCAGAAGATTATGGTGCATATATACAACAGCTTTCCTTTTATTTCCTCATATCGTACCTTCAGTCTTGTGGCTTAACAGTGAGTGTCCCAATAGCATTAGGGAAAGGAATATCTTTGAAAGGATACATCTTAGAAGGAAAGGAAATATTTTGGTGTTTTAATGTGCCTAAATGGGAAAGTAATTTACAAAAATCTCTGCAAAATTTCTATCCTGTACTGGCTTATTATAAGAACAGGCTGTGCTAAGAGAATGAAAACTCTGCTCTTTGACCATATACACAGCATAAATTCAAGTCTAGTTTTCATTCATGACAGCGTATACACATTAACAGACCTTGCTGTACCCCAAAGATGCACACTTTTAATCTGCTAAGGCTGCAATGTATGTTTTAAAAAAAATAATCGGAAAATAGGCATTGTATTGATACCAAGCATCTTTCAGAGCTGCAAACGGGCTCCCCTGTATGGTGCCCATTCTCATTAGCTGGCTGAGAATTTATGGCTCATCACCAAGCAGTTCTTTCACCCACAGTAGCAGACAGTGTCATCGAGCAGTAGGCTGCCTCCACCCCACCACCTCCAGCAGATCTAAGAAGTCAAGGAAGAGGGTCAGGAACAACACCAGGGAAGGGCAGTGGATACCTGCACATCCCGCCTGGAAGAAGTCTTCCTGCAACAAGGCTGAGATTTTTTTGTCTACGTCCAGTTCCAGTTGAATGTGATGGTGTGGTACAACAAGCAATGGGGAGATACTACAAAAATCATCCTTTCAGAAATGTAGCTTTAGAGCTAGTACTGAATATGCAAATATTAACATGCAGATGGGAGATATTTTTATCTTTAGAAATACAAGCTATAATTTGCTTCTATGTTTATTTGTGTCTGGTATGTAATGTCAAGCATTTAAAATATTTATGGTCATGTTGGTTCTAGTCCAGCCCTTTGATCTTTCCTATTTGTAATTTTTAAATGAAATTCCTTGTTAATGAGCTAGAGTAGAAGTATTTTAAAAGATAGGGGGGGTTCTACATTTTATACACATATACATTTTTTTAAGAGCAGAAATGGATAGGTCAACATTTATTTTGAAGAAAACGTTTATTCTACTTACTATTTACCTTTTTTTTGCTTGTTATCTCATTTTAAAAAAGGGTGTGAATAAGTTTATGGGGGTCAGAAGGATTGTTCTGCCTCTGAAGACAATTCACCTACAGAGGCTCAGTCACTGATGGAAAATTGCAAAATGGAACTTCTTTTTTTCCTGTGGTGAATAATTTATGCTTGGGAATGGTTTCATCACCAAGCACTCTTCAAGTCATTAAACTGAACTGAAGAAAATGGGGTGAAGTCATCATCAGAGAAGGTCAATTTATGGAAATAGTGTTATCTCTTTCACAGTATTATTAATACCCACTGACACCTCCATGTTCGGCAGGGCAAAGCCAATCATTAGCCTATAAGGTATAAGTAAGGTCTCAAATACACGCTCACAATGAGAACATCGTTATTGTAAAAGTGATCTGAATGCAGGGGCTATGAGAAGGAGAAGACAGGGAGAAAGGAGGGAGAGGCAGCTCTTGATCTGAAAAAGCCACAGACATAAACCTAATTTTTAGCAGGCTGCTGTATCTCTTGCCATGGATCTGCATGGTGCTATTTGGTTACCCATTTGTAACTGCCTATTGGTATCCGCATGGCAGATCGTTTCGATGCCTGAAGAACAGCCAGAAGATTTGTCTTTAATTTTAGGAAGAATTAAATTGGCTGAGTGTTAAAAAGAAAGGCTATTTGACTCCCTTTGAAATGTGTGTAATTGTAATATTTACAACATGTTACCTACTAATGTCTATTTAAAGCACATTGTCACCTGGGAAGTTTTCTTCTTCAAGTCTTACTGTTGTCAAACTGAATGGCTTGCATGTAGATTACAGACATGTTAACCTTTGCAAAGCAACTGTCATGACATGAAGGTTCAGATAAGGCTACTTCCTTAGCAGGATTTTTGGCGTCAGCAATCACAAACAGTGCAAGTTAAAGAATTTGCTTTGCTGAAAATGCTATTCCACTGCATGAGTTTAAGAGGATACAATATTTCAGTGCCAAGGTTATATATAGTCCCTTTAGAAATACCTCTGAAAATTCTACGTGCAAACAAATTAATTTGACAGCATCCCACCTACGTAGCGTAATATTTAAAATGAACTTATCATTGACAGACACATAATGGTGCATGTATTTAATAGGTATTTCCTGAGCCAGTCCCACTAACTTTGACTTGCAATTTTTACAAATCTGATGACAATCCAAGTGCACTTCTCTGTGATGAAATACAACAAATCTCGATCTTGAACAACAGAGAATCTCCTCTTGTAATCAGTACAAATCTTGCCTTCTGTTTCAAAGGGAGATGAATTGTTCCTCCATTTTCTGAGAAAGGTAAAAAGAGTTTATCCAGGGTTTTTTTTTTAGTTTTTTTTAAATGGAGCCTTCCAACCTGGAATGCAAACCCCGAATGAGCTATCTGACATTTGACGTGATCAATAAGAGCCACTGAATGCATTGAATCTTTTTTTTCTTTTAAAAAGTGAGTTACTTAAAAAAATAACTATGGATTTAGGATAATTTAGGAATATTATTTTCTAAGTGATTTACCAATAGCATCATAGAAATGTCAGACTGAAAGGCATCTTTAAAAGTCAGCTAGTCAATCTCCCTGCTTTGAGAGAAGGTCAAATATACTCAGACCATCTATCTGATCTTTGTCTAATGTGTTCATAGAAGCCTTCGATTATGAGGTTAAAGAAGCTCCCTAGGCAGCCTCTTCCAGTCCTTAACGACCTTTGCAGCTGGAAAGTTTTTCTTTAATGTCTAATTTAATCTAATCTTATTTAATCTCATCTAACCTCTTTCTCCCTTTTGAAAAATTAAACCAGTGATTTCTTTCCTATGCTGGGTGAACATGGAGAGTAACTGATGACCATTCTTTTCACATATTAGAAGATGGTTACTGAATTGCTCCTCGGTCTTCTCTTTTCCGGACTAAATAAACGCATTTCTTTCAACCTTCTGTCATGTTTTTAAACCTCTTAGCAGTGTTTCTGCTTTTGCCTGCACTCTAGTTTGTCTGCATCTTTTCTTAAAGTGCCATGCTCAAAGCCAGGCTGCTTATTTTAGCTGAAGCCCTATTACTGCTGCACAGGACAGAATAAAGACCTCCATCTATTACTTATGGCATGCCACTTAACACATTCCAGAATGACAACTGGCCTTTTTATTCAGCATAGTGTTCAAACACATTAGATTTTTTAATTCACCATTACTGCCAGATTTTTTTCTGTTTGGCCATCTTACATTTTCAGTTGGTTTTCTTCCTTCCCAAGAATAGTTCTCCTTAGAATTTCATATTGTTAGTTTTGGATTATTTCAGTAACATTTTAGGATCACTGTGAGTGCTCATCTTGTCCTCCCAAGTGCTTGGAATCCCTCCTAGAAAGATGCCATCTGCCAGTTTTATGTGTACTCCTTAATCCATTGTCCAAGTCAGTAATGTGACTATTCAGTAGACTGGACCCAGCACAAATTTGTTGTGTGAGTTTTATAGCAAGCTGCTAAAAATGACAAAGTTTAGGGTTTATTTTGACTGGAATCCTTCACTCCATTCATTCATAATCACCGACCTAGCTCAACATATAAAGGCTTACATCCTTATGATGTAATTCTGTGATTAAATCCCTTTACAAATGTCAGCATCCGTAAGTAGCAGTGTCAAAAACAACACATCTTTCATAAACTGCATATAGAAACAATAGTGCCATTGCTTTTTCTTTTTACTTTTTCTTCAGTCCCTTCCAGGAGAGAAATGCTAACTACATAAGTCCTTTGTCATGTTCTCTTTGCCCTGATTTATGACACACCTTTGCAGAGAGGCTTGGAAATAACTTTTGTTTTTACCACTGGAATTATAGCTCATGATCCATAATTTCCTATAGCATTTCAAGAAGAACAGGTAAAACTGTCACTAGTAGAATTTCTATATACTGTACAAAATGTTCATTCTTTACATATAGCATACAGTAATTTTACAAAATAGGAGCATGGATGTATGCATAAGTATGACACTTGTTTTGCATTTGGGATTTGTGTTCAGAGAAACGCATAGGATTGATGAATCGTAAAGTAGATTAGTTTGGAGTGCCACCGCTTACTAACTTCACTCGCTAATTTACCCACATTGCCATTGCCAATTGTAAAATTGTACAGGAATAATGCACCTAATTCGCTTAGGTGTTTTTGTACATATTACTGACTGACTGTCTCTCTGGGTGCTGAAATGCCTTTTTGTATCTGGCCCCTAATAAATAATGAAATGTAGACATTGCCCTCAGCTTACCAGCTTTGCTTTAGCATTGCCTGCATCCTGCCTGTCAACTGGATTTAGCATATTTGCATAATTATGTTTCATTCATTCACTACTAGATTTTTTAAAAACAAGAAAGGGAAAACCAACCAAACAAGGAAGCAAGGAACAGCCTATCTGCATGAGCATATAAATGCATCCTGCTAGGCATGTCTGAGCAGATCCTATTTATGCATTTCGTTTGGAAAAAAGTAAAACATTTAAGGTAATTAAAATAATTCTGAATTCAATTTTAAATCCTGCTGGCATTATTTAGTATTCTGTGAGAACTGTTGTGCAAAGGGAAAAAAAAAGGGGGGGAGGGTAAATAATCTTTTCCCAGTACAGAGAAATAGTCCTACCACTGTTGAAATGTATAACAAAACTTCTGGAGTCTTTTAGAAGAGCAGCAGATAACTTCAAGTTTTTGCATATGCCTGATTGTTGCGGCCACCAACTAAGCCCCACACAGCCAGCGACTAAGGTCCACACAGCCACTCGCTCACTCCCCCCTGGTGGGATGGGGGAGTGAATCAGAAGGGTGAAAGTGAGAAAATTCGTGGGTTGAGATAAAGACAGTTTAATAGGTAAAGCAAAAGCTGTACATGCAAGCAAAGCAAAACAAGGAATTCCTTCACTACTTCCCATCGGCAGGCAGGTGTTCAGCCATCTCCAGGAAAGCAGGGCTCCATCACACATAATGGTTACTTGGGAAGACAAACGCCATCACTCCAAACGTCCTCGCCTTCCTTCTCTTCCCCCAGCTTTATATGCTGAGCATGATGTCATATGGTATGGTTTGGTCAGTTGGGGTCAGCTGTCCCGGCTGTGTGCCCTCACAGTTTCTTGTGCACCCCCAGCCTACTCGCTGGTGGGGTGGTGTGAGAAGCAGAAGAGGCCTTGACTCTGTGTAAGCACTGCTCAGCAGTAACTAAAACATCCCTGTGTTATCAACACTGTTTCCAGCACAAATCCAAAACATAGCCCCATACTAGCTACTATGAAGAAAATTAACTCTATTCCAGCAAAAAACAGCACACTGATTTTTAAAAGAATCCACAGCAGTTCAGAAAGAGAGAATCCTCTTTAACTGCCAAGTTGAAGGTGGCTAACGCTTCACATAATAAAAGTTTTGCTTTGGCTAATTTGGGGATCGGAAGCTCAGAACAAATCTTGACATCTTCTGCAGGAACAGAATTGCTTCTGTCATTGCAAACTGGGTAATTCCAATGCACAATCAAGCAAGGCTTTAGTATAACTTTGCACAGACACAATCTGGGAACACACAAGAAAAAAAGAATGTAACTTTGCACAGATACAGAAGAAGCATTATGGAGGGTTAATCTAGCAGTGAGACAAAGAACATTCTCTTTTCAAGGGATCCAAAAGGAAAGAACAGAGGAGAGGAGAAAAATTTAAAAGCAAAGGGGAAAAAAATACGAAGAGAGTAAGATTTTTTTTCCTTTCAAAATCTTCAGGTCTAAAGCTGGTTAATTTACTCCCAGACCATAAAAACAGCAGCTACAACCGAGGCATAGAACATAGGCTGCATCTCAGGATCCTGTATTTCAGAAGAACACCTGGTCTGTCCTTCCACCTTTCTGATGGGAACAACTATACCTACATTAAGGCATCTTCCCAACGCGTTCTTAAAAATCTCCGCTGACAGGTGAAATTCAACAGCTTCTCTTGGCAACATATCCCAGTGTTTCATTACTTTTATCACAAGCAATTTTTTCCCTGAAGTCTAAACCTAAGTCTCTCTTACTTGAAATGACTTCTTCCTTTATCCTCAGTGGACATGAAAAGATGTTTTTCACTCCTTTGTAAAAAGCCAGACGGTTATCATGTTCCCCCCTAGTTTTCTTTAGCTGTTTCTTTCAGCCACCACCAGACTTTCAGTCTTTCCTTACAGCCCATATGCTCTGGGTTTCTTGTCATCCTCGTTGCTTTCTCCTGGCCTCTCTCCAGCTGATCTGCATCTTTCCCTACCTGTGAGGCCTGAGTAAGTTCCCATATCCTGTGGCACCTAGATGGAAAAGGAAAGATAGCGCCTTTTGCACATCTTCTATTTAAACCTGAAAAATCTGAGTGATTTCTTTAAAGGCAATAAGTACTGTCCTCACAGAGAGGTGATGTTAGGTACTGTTCCATTGACATAAGGCATGCTTTTCTTTGACTGCTTTTTTGCTATATATCTGTCATTGTTTATGTAAGGATTTCAATGACTGTTGAAGAAGTGGCCCTGACATTTTCAGCAATGACAAGTTGGTTCAAAATCCAGCTACTCGCCACTCTCCATATTAAGCATGGCAATGAATTAATATTTTTATGTGCACCAAATAAACCAGTGAGAAATAATGCTGAGTATGAAACTGAGATTAAATCCTTTCAGAGAAATTCAGATTTAGTGCTTTAGGATTTCTAGGACTGTCATGTCTGATTTTGAGCTGTTTCTAACACTAAGTATTAAAGCAAATTTATTTTCTGAAACATGATTGGGAAAAAAATGGTTTTGTGGGATTTCATGGGCATTGTGTCTTTGTTAATCAACATGAAATACATTGCATTTACCAGTAGAAATTAGAAATTAATTAATGCATATTTCTTTTCGTAATTGCCACTCTTGGAAGCTCAGTATGTTTATGAAAGTCAAGAGCAGTTCTTTCTGGCTCGCACACATCACTACCTATTACCCAGAGCAAGCTGAGGCATGGAATAGGTGCAAAATAGGTTCAAATGAGGTTCATCACACATACTGGAGGTAAAGATTCTCCTACTATAAATTGGCTAATAATGTATTTGACAATACAGAGAACTAAATGAATGTCTCATGTCTAACGAACAGCTGTATTTGCACTCCTACAGATAATCGGTGAGCACTCAACCACAATGAATAGATTGAATGAGGCTGATAGTTCTTAACCGTAAGACTAAGTCAGAGTAATTAATGTAACACACAGTCATACATGTGCCCCAAAAATGTGGGACACATGTGCCAACCATCCAGCCATGCTGATCTTTGGTACTCTGTCACCTTGCTCACAGTGGATTACTGCTGACAAGTTGTAAGTCCAGCTTGGCTGGATTCAGCTACAGGATCTGATCCTTCATGATGCTGAATACCGCTCTAAGTGATACAGACTGCTGACTGCAAGTCAGCACTTCATGGAAAATGCTCAGAAAATTGCAGAAATAAGTCCAGGGGCTGCCAACCCCTGAGAAGAGACAGGGAAAGCAAGAAGTGACTCAGAATGGTCCCCAACTCTGTTTTCTGATTTCCTCCTGTTGGTCCTGTCATCAAAAAATACCACCAAAAGGATGTAAAAATCGTAATTAATGGCCAAACTATGTGTGGGCCTCCTCCTGTGGTTCTAGGCATGAGGTTGTTGTGGCAAATTTAAGAAGGCGGCCTTTTTTGGGGTTGTTTTTTGTTTTTTGTTCTCTCTTTGTACAAACTGGACCCAATCTCTGCAGGCTCCAGGGTTCTATTGTTCAGTTTATTAGCCTTTCCCAAGAAATGTAGTTTTAACCATTGAGCAGAAAGAGGCAAATAGTTCCGTTTCTAGAGAAACTAACTACATTATGATTATGGAAAAAAATGTAAGGCCTGAAATGCTTTTCTTGTTTGACTCTTTTCCTTTTTACTGGCTAGGTCTACAGCTCTCAAGCTCATGTTCTGTAGGCAGGAATGCACCCAAGCCACACAGCTCGCTGTGCACTAAAGTCTTGTGCACAGTTGGCAGAATAGTTTATTTCCATCAGATTGGCTTCTGGGACTCACTTTTCCATGCATGCAGAACAGTTAAGAGTCTCCAGTGCAAGACCAGAGTCCCAGTTGCTTTTTATGTGGATGTGGGAAGAGAGAGAATGCCAGGCTCCTGGGCTTGAGCCCAGTTGTTCCGGAAGACCAAAGTTTAAGCTCAGGAATTCAAATATGAAACAACCAGAATCTTTCACATGTGGATGCAAGGTGTGTGAAGATTTTTGGGAAGTTCAAGAGCAGGTTAAATTATCCATTTAGACAGCACATGCATTTTTTCAGTATAAAAGTAAAGTAGCTATATTTTCTCTTCCAATCTACTGATAAACCAGTCTTTCTGTTGGTCTTTCACTTTTTCGCTACATTTTGCCAACTGGCGGCAATTTGCATGGCCTTTTTCATGTCCAGGTAAGGTGAGCAAATGGCCCTTTCAGTTATAAAAATCTAGGAATGAATGAGTAAGCAGCAGTAGCAAGTGTAGCTGGGATTACTGTATTTACTTGTGAATCAGCCGCATTATGAGATGGGAGTGGATGAAGAGAAGGGAGCAGAACTTATTTGCCATGATTGGCTGAATTCATAAAAAAAAAAGATATTTTCTAAGGGATACCAATGGGGGAGGGATAGCAAAAATATTATGTGGTTTAGATCCAGGGAATCTGGTCATGACAACTATTGCCACAGGTCACTTGGCTAGCTCATCTGAAAGGAATGTTTTTTGCAAATGCATGCTGCAGGTATAGTGTGGACCAGGTCAGAAAGTCCATCTCTAAAGTATTTGTAGAGGGTGTGTTGCTTGACCTGACATGGCAGGCTATTTGCTATATAATTGGCTTGCCTGGCATCCTTTACGGAAGCAATGTGTTTGATAACTCCAGGGTCTTTTGTGAGCAAGTGGATTCTCTGCTCTCTTGGATAGGGAGTCCTTTGGTTACCTTTGTTCCCTGCTCACAGAAGGCACAGGAGGAGAAGGAGCAGGAAAGAGGCATTCCCTGTGCAATGATCCAGCCTTGTGCAGCAAAACTGAGTCTGTGGACAAGCTGACTCTTCATGTCTGTGGCAACAAGTACTACAGGTACTAAATTGGGCTTTCTGAAACTCACTAGGCTTCATTTATTGCCTTTAATAAAGACTATATGAGACACAAAACAGACCCAGACAATTGCTAGAAAAGCAATGATCAGTATTGCCATTTTGCATTACTTGTGCATAAAAAGCAGCCAGGGTGAATTAGANCATAGTTCATATTTGTAAGACTAGAGAAAGGTCAGGTGGAGTTAGACTGAGTGTCTCATAGTGCAAGGAGAAGGGAACCCCTGGTTGAACTGCAAGATAACAAATGCACCTCAGATTGAAATGTGCCTAAGCAATGAGGCCCAGAAGACATGGAATTTGAAGAGGAAATTTCTCTGAACAGTAATAAGAATATGCAAAACTATTGCACTTTTCTTCTGAAAGACAGATTAAACCACACAAAGCTGGGCGTGAACATTTAATTCTTCTAACTTAGAGACCAAGATGAGAACTACTTCCATGCCAGAGTGCCGGAGAGCAGGTGCTACAGTAGTTGAGCCATGGGTCCGATGTTGTCTGGCACTTCATCTGTTTCCAAAAAACGTTGTCACTGAGGAGAGAGATTTAGTCTTGCATCAGAATGTGGTTGCCAGCACCAAGGAATGGAGGGGAAACTGGCTGGCAGCAGTGTTGGAGACTGATGAGGCCACTGAACAGTCAGCAGTGGCACCAGCTCAGGATGTGGAATCACAACCATCAGGAACCTCCAAAAAATCAGCCAGGTTTTGTTTTCTGC